>CAUYQV010058625.1:0-66435 GCA_963574575.1 Galagoides demidoff | reverse complement strand
CCCTGGGTAGAGTGCCATGGCATCACAGCTCATAGCAACCTCCAACTCCTGGGCTCAAGCGAGTCTCCTGCCTCTGCCTCCCAAGTAGCTGGGACCACAGGTGCCCGCCACAACGCCTGGCCATTTTTTGGTTGCAGCCATTATTGTTGTTTGGCGGACCGGGCTGGGGATTCGAACCCGCCACCTTAGGTGTACGTGGCTCGCGCCCTAGCCGATTGAGCCACAGGCACCGAGCCCCTTTAATTTTCTTTATCGTCTATTTTATATTCTCCAATATTTTGAAAAATGAACACGGTACTATTTTAAAATCAGAAATCTTGGGCTTTCGAGATTCAATATATGAGAAAGTTAATATATGAGAAAAGTTAAAAAGTTAAAAAAAAAAAAAGCACTCAATGCTCCCTAAACTTCCTTGGTTCATTGGCACATGGGGTTCACCACCCCCTGAGGCTCTTTGGTATTTCCAGATACTTTTCCTTTGTGGAGTACTCTGCAGGCAGGTGTGGGGGGGGGGGGCAGGGGAGCAGGTGCAGGAGGGAAGTGGAGGCAAAGGGCTGCTCTGTGGTCTTGCTAGCCAGGGTGGAAGGGTGCCCCAGACCAAGGGTGGGAGTGGGGAGGTAGAATCCTGAGCAGTTCCCTCACTGGCTGTCCTGCAGCTCACAGGCCTCAGTTCCCTCCTCTGTGGTCAGAGTAACAGTCCCTCTCCCTCAGCGAGCTGGTTATTCTCTCTAAACGCTTTGGGGTCTTTCCATGAGGAAGCAACATGGGAAGTGATGATGTCTGGGTGGCTTAGCTGGGCCTCTGGGGACGTTGGGAACAGAGCTGTGACAGATTAGTGAACGAGTTGGTAGAGGGTCAAGAGCAGTCATTGCTGAAAGAAGAGAATAATGGTTAAAATATTTTTAGATTCAGAAAAACCATATTCCTTTCATAAGTGGCAAAAGTGCCTTAAAGCTACAGGTAACATGCAGTTTTGTGAAAGGGCAATTGCTAATGAAAAGATGAGCTCCGTGGCGCTATCATCCCCCCGTTTATTCATTCATTCATCATATCTTCAGAGCTGTTACAGGGATGCAGGAGGCAGGCGTGACCCATCCTCAATTACGGCTGGAGGCACGAGCTGTTGTGGGAACTGGCAGCTTTCATGTATCCACTTCTCATTGATCCAGTTTTGCTGACCACTTAATTGCTGATTATTGACCTCTTGCCCTGTGCGCCAGGCTCTGTGGTCAGCATGGAGAACTCAGTTCTTTCCCCAGTGATCCACTAGCCTGGGAGAAATGCAAAATCATCAGTATCTACCATGGACCCTGCTGCAGTAATAGGGAGCCCAGTTGACGTGGGATGGTGGGAGAAGCTTCCATGATGAAGTGATGCTTGTGCTGGAATGCACAAGGTCCATTCACTCATTCGTTTACTCTTCTATTCAGCGAGTATGAATGGAGCTCTACTTGGGGCCAGACATTATACTGGGTGCTGAGGATAAACAGTGGAGGAAACAGGTGTGGCCCTTCACCTGGTGAAACTTACAGTCCAGTGGGAGAGAAAAATAATGAACACGTTAAGCAAAGAAACACATACGTCAAATGGTGATGGCTGTGAAAGGCACTGTGACAGCTACAGCAGGCTGCAGAGATGAAGAGCACCAGCTGGGGCAGCTGGAGGGGGACGCACACCTGAATTTGCATGGGTGGGAGGAAGATCAGCTGAGGGCTCTCTGATGAGGGTTTATTTAAGTAGAAATAGAAGGCACAGAAGGACCCAGCCATGCACAGACCCAGAGAAGGAGCACTCCGGGGGCAGGAAACAGCACTTGTGGGTGGAGCATTGGTGGAAAGTGGGGTGCAGGGTGGGCAGGAGGGGCAGCAGAGATGTGGGAGGTCTCAGGGTAATGGAGGTGACAGCCCGTTAGTCAGGGGGACTTAGGCATGGGCAGTAGGAAGTCATCTAGGTAGAGGGCAGAATCCATGTGCAAATGAGGAGAGTGGCCCGACAAATGGCAATTACAAGGGTTAAAAGAAATCTCTGAAGATTATAACGAGGGTTACAGCAAATGGATTGACTGGTGAATGCAATGGGGGTTACTGTGTGGAAAGGTGTAGGAGAAAGTGGTTCATGGCCCATGCTCAGTCCAAGCCTCCTTTTCTTTATTTCCTTCACAAACCCTATCTGAAGCCCATGCTTCCCAAGTGCATTCCCAAAATATTTAGTGTTGAAAATAGCTATTGATCCACTGTATGATCACATCTTGCTCTGTGCAATCTGAACAGAGCATGCAGAGGAAGTACACAAATACTGGGGAAGAATTCATGGCATTGCCCACTTCCTTACAAATCAGAAGTACAAAGTTGGCTAGATTTTCATTTACCCATAAAATCAGCAGGAAGACTCGGCTGTGTCACTTGTATCTCCGGTAGATGAAACTATAAGAGCGAGTCTGATGCCAGGACTGCAGAGAGAATCCCACCCAGTCGAGATTGTGTATTGCATGGGTGGGGCGCTGAGGTGATTCTAAAACCCAAGCTAGCAATCTTTTATCTAAAACCCTTGGCCAGATGTGTTTCAAATTTAGAATTTTAGAAAAAGGCAAGAGTGAATATGGTGTATTTAGTACATAACATCTCTGGGTTGGGTGTTGTGTCTGGAGCAGCATCAGAAACAAAACACATTATTATTTCTGCAGGGAAATGTAAGATTCTTCATGCTAAGTGGGATAAAGAGTTTCAGCTTTTGAGTTGTTTTTAAGGGGTTGGGGACTTAATAATGCATCTTCTCTGAAGGCTTTTTACTCTTTAGCCAATCCCTCACCTGCACAGGGCCCACAATTGTTGCCAATTATGGTGGGTTCAGACTTAGTATCTTACTGTACACTCTGACCTCTATGCCTGCTGCTGAACTCAGTCCAAGTGCATGGCTCCCTCCTTAACCCATGGTGTCCTAGAGTCCCTGACCTTACCCCTGTCTAAAACTCATGTCTGAACTTCTAGCTCCAGTGCCCTTCCTTGGGACCCCCATCATTCAGGTAAATATTCTGTGACAGCTAAGTTGTTTTTTTGTTTGTTTGTGTAGAAAACCTTTGCGGTGGGGGTAGAAAGTAGTTTACCTCATCACCTCGCATTTTCTTTTTCTTTTTTATTAAATCATAGCAGTGTACATTAATACTATCATGGGGTACAGTGTGCTGTTTCTGTATACAATTTAAAATACTTTCATCCAACTGATTAACATAGCTTCATGTCTTTTTTAGTTATTGTGTTAAGACATTTATATTCTACATTTAGAGAGATTCACATGTACCCTTATAGGATGAACCATAGGTGTGATCCCGCCAATCACCCTCCCTCCACCCACCCTTCTCCCTCCCCTCCCCCCCTCCCTCTCCCCTCTCCCCACTCTAGCGGCCCCAAGACATTTTTATATGTAAGTTTTGGGGTGATACAAATTTTTCTAATCATACTCAGGCAGGAAAAAAGTAGCTTCTTTATTAACTAATAACTTGATCTGAATTTCCACACAAGCTTCCTTCCCTAATGGGTAGAAATGAAGATTAAAGAAATTTAGCCGAGTTTGACCAATTCTTATATACTGGACAGATTATTTAGGTGATATGGTTCTTGTGGATTGATTACCTGTTTTTCAGGTATCTGCTCTGTGAATTTCTAATTCCTAAAATATGAAGGGTATGAAGGATGCTTACTGTGACCTTACAGCAGTGAAGTGATGGGTCCTTGGGATATGACATGTCTTCTGACTCCTCTGCTTTTATGGTGTCCCTTGTCAGCCTTGGAGCTAGCCCGGCCACCTCACTGGCCTTTGCAGTTGACATTGGCAGCTAGTGTAATCTGTGCTCTGGTCTTTCTTGCACATGGTCATGAACAGTGGTGTGGTTTGGTTGAGCTGGTCTCATCTCACCTCTCATTGGCTCTGCAGACCTCCCTAGGTCTGGGTGAACCACCTGTAGCCTCCACTGCAAAGGCCACTTCACGCCTACTCATGATGCCTGAGGGAAGACCATGGCTTGCAAACACATTGCTGCATTCAAAGACTCTTATAAGTGCACACAAGGTCCTATCTGGCATGCAAGGTATGGGGAAGATTGCTGGTGGGCAACCAAAATCCCTTCTCTCTTTGTTCCATAGTAATAGAGTTGTCTCTGGGTAAATATGGCTGCCAAGTTATACATAGCATTACATTACATTTCCCAGCATTCTCTAGGGTTAGATTTGGTCCTGTGACCAAAGTCTAGCCAATAAAATGTGAGCCAGGTTCACATTCCGCACTCTTGGGCCAGAGTCTCCGTACACTGGCTGTACTTCCTCCAGCCTCTCTTTTACGCCCTAGGCCCTGTAGCAGAACAACTACAAGGAAAAGAATCTGAGTTCCTGAATGAGGCACTGCCTGCCAGTCTCAAAAATCACCTCAGATTATTCTAGGAGAGGACTTCTTTTATCTTGAAACTACTATAAAGTTGAGCCCATTGGTTACAAAAGCAGTTTTCTAATGGCAGCTACAGAGCTGACTGCAGTTAGGGGAAGGCACAGCCCTCTTTAGTCAAGTAGCAAGGTGCATGCCTTGGGCTAACGTTGTCTTCCTCAGGTCCCTCTCATCCTGTCAGACAGTTTCGGAGGAGGAAAACTGAGCCCTACACATCCTTATCTTACCTTTTTTTCCCTCTCTCTCTCCATAATTTGTATGCTCATGAACATGAACTTTGGACATTTTCCTCTTTATCCGCAATCTCCCTCCTCCCCTCAGTAGCAAGCCTAATAGTCTAGTCGCCATAGGAAAAAGAAATAGCTGCTCTACTCTTATGGAAAGAACCCCATAATCTGAGGTTTCAGGCTAGTTCTTAATAACTCAAAGAATTTAGAAAATCTTCCCACCCTGGATAAAACTTGGCTTTCAAACTTACTGTCTGCAAAATCCTTTTTTGGTTCATAAACATGAAAAAGTAAAAGATAAATGTTTATTGATAGTTTTGATGAATTAGCTCTCATTATATAGACAAAACAGGGAAAAGCCTTATACCAAGGTGTTTACAGTGGTTAAACTGTCTGATAAAATCATGTGATTAAAAAAAAATCCTCTGTTTTGACTTTATTTTTTGAATTTTCTACAATGAACTATATTGCTTGGCTACATTTACAAAAAAAAAAAAACCAATAAACTTTACTTTTAAAATATGCCTATAGCACTATCAGTTGGGAATTACTGGTCTATGGTAGGTAAGAACTCCAGGCAAATTACAGTCTCTGTGGGAGCTAATTTAAACTTGTCAGAGCAGTTAAATTAATTAGGTCTTAACTGACATTTAACAGCGAGGGTGGCAGGCCTGATATAACTTAGCAAGGACTTAGAAAATTAGGGATAATAGCATGCAGATTGTATTTCTGCAAAGCACACTCAATTCAAAGGAAATAGTACATCAAGCAGTGTTTCTAAAAAATGCCTCTGCATTTCAGTTCATTCTTTTTCCTGGAGAGTTGGATGGATGATATATCTCAGATGAAATGCAAGCCCATTTTGTTGGCATTCTTTCTTTGTGCATTCTGACATGGGAATCATTTCAGGCTTGGCCAGACTCTTTCCTGTAAGAATCATTGTAAATAAATCTTGGGGCACTTTTCCCCCATAGCAAAGAGGGACTAAGCTCTCTTTGTTAGTAAATAAATTTCCTCAAAAAGAAGTAAGATACAAGAGTTAAATTTGTCTTTTTTGAATCTTCTTGTAGGGGGAAAAAAGAAAAATAAATTTTTTTTAAAAAAGAGTTAGATTTGGAATGTACAGGAAGAAAGAGGAAGTTCAGAGTTTTCCAGGCTGGATGGGAAGAGGGGCTTTGTTGCCACCACAATTCCCTGCTTGGCCTGGCCTGGGACAAAGCTGGGCCCAGGTGGCAAGAGGAGGCCAAGGAACCGCAGGGTACCCTGGAACATTTTAAGGAAAAATGAATGTCTCAAGCAAGAAACTTAAACCCTTTAGGGAAAAAAAAAGGTTAGCAGGACATTGTAAACTCCATATTTCTGCCTCAGGTAGGTCTGCAGGGAGCATCCTGCCCCTCGCACATGTGAAGCAAACAGAAAGAGCTCCCCTGTCCACTGTGCAAAGAAATTTGCTAAGCAGTTTTCATTTTTCATGTGGAAACCTCCACAGCCATGTCAGATACGGAGTCAAAATATACCAGAGGGGGCTTGCCAAACACTTCTGGGGCAAAGGTTTCTTTCTGCAGCTCTATCAATTCCAGACTGTTACCTGTCTGCTGCCTTGGAGGCTGGGCCTAATCACTTCCAGCTGTGCTGGCTCTGGCTGCCTTTAGCGCCTCCCCGTCTGGCCTCCCTGCCCCCTGCCTCTTGGGTAGGAAAAATGAAGTGTCCCAGTCAAATACCCCCTCAGGACATGGGGGTCCCAGGAGCAGGAGCCTTGCCACAGTATCTGTCTCCAGCCACAGGTGACAGGACGGGGTGTCTTGCCCCACTACGGGGGTCTCCTTTCTCTCCTGAGGCTGAGCTCCCCCCATCACTTACATCTATGCAGGCAAAGGAGCAGAGGCGGAGGGCAGCATCCCTGGAGAGAGCTCCTCCCTGCAAATCCTGCCCTGGTACCCACATCCCCCAAATTCCTTAGAGATTGATTCCTTAGGGCTAAATTAACCTTCTCCAGGCTGTCATCTGCTCACACACACACACACACACACACACCTTTCTGCCACAGTGGCCTCTGGACAAGTCCATTTCACACAAAGCCTGGGTGATGTGGGGGATGGAAAGATCTGTGGCTAGAATTAGAATGGGAAGTGCCTGAGATGATGCCACCGCGGCCCCATCGTTCACACATTGCTAATAGGTCACGGAGAGCTTGGTACCGCCGTGGCCCCATCGCTCACACACCCCTAATCGGTCACGAAGAGCTTTCTTCCCATAGCTGAGACAGGGGCCTTGTTATCCTCCACGTGTCACATCAGCCTGGTGCTAAAGCCTGAATAGCACGGAGAGATTTGGTGAAATCTGTGTCATCTTTGGGCTAAGCCCTGGGGGCATACTGGGCAGAAGTGAGCAATGAACCCAGGTCAGTGGACAGGGACTGCCTATATCATCAGTTCTCAGACTTGCTCTTACTCTGGAATCACCTGGAAGGCTTGTTGAGACATGGATGGCTGGACCCTGCCCCCAGGGTCTCTGATTGAGTCAGTGTCAGATGAGGACCCAGATCTGACGTCTCCACCATGGTCTTCAGGATGCTGCTCCTGGTTCGGAACCCACACTGTGAGAAACACTTCCAGGTTAGGCCAAGGGGCCTGGACTTTGTCCATCAGATGAGTAGGATCCGGGGAAGGGGGTGTCATAGGATCAGGTTTATACTTCTGGCAGCTCAGGCAGCCAAGGTGGGGAGGATTGACTTAGGGCACTGCCGCTGGGAGAGGAAGCGAAGCTGGGTGTTGGCACAGTCCACGTGATTCTCACTCGGAGGTGTTTCCTATGACCTCACAGGGTAAGAGCTTGGCAGTAAGGTGTGCCCAGTAGCCTCCAGGAGCCTGGATAAGGGGGAAAATTAAAAGAGGTGGTTCAGAGAAAAGCTAAACCGTCTCTAAAAGGAGGTAAAAGGGCCTCCAAAACAAATTCTGGCCAATTCCCTATCTTGCCAGGGTTGGTCTGTGCCTTGCAGAGGGGTCCACAGAAGTGACAGTCACCAGGCAGACCTCCTGAACAGGGATGGCTGTTCTCTCCTCACCCCCCTTTCCCGTGGGGTGATGTGATTAAGGGGAGTGTTGCTTGGAGAACAGGTGGTGATAATTACTAGGCCGGCAGCTTCTTCCTCTTCTTTCAAAGTGTCAAAGGCAGCTTGGAGTGCAGGAGGCTTCCTAATCTGTTCAGTTCAGTAATGGAGTAATGCTTGGCCGAGCCTGGCCATTCTGACTCAGTGTCTGATATATTAATTTAGGAAGTACATTTTAAAAAATCTGTACTCTACCAACAGTACTTTTCTAAGGAGCACAGGCCTCTGGTTACTAGTATACACATAGGAAAGAATAATTCAGAATTTTACTACGTATTCCAGACGTGGAAGTGAGGCTACGGCAGCATCTGGAGAAACCATCGTAATGTCTAGAAAAGACAGCGTGTAGGACCCGCACGGCAACTCTCAGTGGATCAGCGTGGCTGCCAGTGCCCTGTGACTCACCTGCAGGTCGCAGATTGGTTAGACTGGTCTACTCTGAATCTGCTTTGTAAATTTTAACCTCTGGCTCTGCCCAGAGAACTCTGAAGCTCTGACATACCTGTCTTTTCCTCTCTGCCCTTTCCAACCTCACCCTGAGATCTCTGTCCAGTTTGCTTCCCTCTGTACTTTTTCTTTGACCGTAGCAACCCCTGGTCATCCCCCCCTACTCTGGAATCTTGTGGCACTTGCTGGTTCAGCTTGTCCCTTTATCCTCATCATTTGCTTTCTGATATTAGCTCTTTTGGGGAGAGTGAAGTCCTGTTTTCCAAGAGTGATAGTAAATTCATCGAGGAGTTGGGTCTCATCTGTCTAAAAGTGAACCATTGTCCTTACGCTAAATTTGCATGGTTGATGCGGAGAATGTGTTGGCTCAATTCCTAAGTCTCTGGGTGATGAGGGCTCAGGCAAGATGGGAAGCAGAGACACGAACTCTACCAGCACACTCTCTCCTCTCCAGCTCTTGTTTCTGAAACCTGCTCTGTTCCCTTAAACTGCACCCCAGCTGTGGAGGGCCCTTGGGCCATCAGCAACCCTCAGGCTCACACTTGATAGTCAGTGCACCAGAGAAAGGACGGCTTACCTTCCTTGTTTACAGGTTCAAAGAAATGG
This sequence comes from Galagoides demidoff, assembly GCA_963574575.1. Classification (NCBI taxonomy): domain Eukaryota; kingdom Metazoa; phylum Chordata; class Mammalia; order Primates; family Galagidae; genus Galagoides; species Galagoides demidoff. The sequence continues at coordinate 57,612 of CAUYQV010058625.1, read as the reverse complement.
AATTGGCTTGACTTTGGAACAGTCCTATCCTTGGGTCAATTTTTGAATTGCAGAGAGAGTCCATTTCAGGCCCCATTTTTCCTTTCCAAGGAAGCCCAAATTTGTTTCATCATCCTCTCTTCTCTGAGTGGATTCAAAGGGTCTAGCCTCAGCTCCAGCCATGAGGGTGGGTCTCAGTGGTCTAAGGCAGAAGTCGAAACCCTCTCTTCGGAAAGGGCCAATAGCAAATTCAGGCTTCATAGCCACATCTCTACCCAACTACTCAACTTTGCTATTGTGTGAAACAGACCATAGATAATATGTAAATAAAAGAGAGTGTGTTCCAGTACAACTTCACTAATTTGTAAACACTGAAATTTGAATTTTATATAATTTTCACATGTCTATTGACATGGACTATTATTTTTCTTTTGATTTCCCCCCACCCCAAACATTTAAAGACTAAAAGCCATTCTGATCTCTGGTTAAAGCTCATCATTCCCCTTGCCAATGGCTGGCTTGAACTGGAACATGTCATACAACTTGGGTCAATAGGATGTGAAGTCTGCTGGGAAACTTTTTGGGAATGATTTTCTTGCACTTAAAAATAAGTCTGGGGAATAAGATCTCCCTTCTGTTTCTGGACACTGTCTAGTCTGGATACAACTGCTGAAAATCCTGGGGCCATCTTGTAAGGAGAAGGGGACCTTGGCTGAGGACAAGGCCCTCACACTGATGTGGGGAGAGCTGAAAGACAGGAAGGAGGGGTCCTTGATGAAGTCTTTGAGCCACTGTATTAACTAACCACCCAACACAGCCCTACCACCTTCTTGTGTGAATTTACAAACATCTCTGTTGCTTCAGCACCTGAGTTGGAGATTCCTGTGAAACGGCTGCTCAACACCCCTCATCTGTGGGCCCCCATGGCACCTCATGATTGGGGGGCGGGGGCAGAATACCCAGTGAACAGTCTAGAAGCTCCTTTGCTATGTCCTTTTACCTGGAGAGACTACACCCCCACTTATCTCTCCCTCAAACTTCATCCCTCCAACGTTCTCTGCACCTAGCCACCACAACCCCCTTTGTACTTTTAGTTTCTGCTACCAACTGAAATGCTGCCTCTGATCTCTGTACACATGAAGTGCCTTGAGAGTGGGGCTGGGGGTCTCTCCTCAGCTTATTCACAGAAGTGCAGCCCACAGCATCTCCCCTAGAGACCCAAGGCTTTAGCCATCTTTGCTCTGCCCTCACCAGCCCAGCCTCACACCCATGATCAAGGCACCTCTTGAGTTCCCTCCCCACAGCTCCAGCAGCCCTCCCATGACATCCCCTTTCAGGCCCCCTCTGGGCATCTCTCCTCACACTCAAGTGCTTGAGTGTAGACACAAGGAAACCATTGTTGCCCACTGTCTGTCCACTGAGGAGGGCAGCTGGCAGCCCCATAGAACACCCTGATTTGACCCAACACAGGTCCAGTGAGCAGGTTTCTTCCCCACTTGCCTTTCAGGCAACTGTTCTGCCCGGCCGCTGCAGCCTTTTCCCAGGAGCCGCTGCAACCCGGCTCCTTCCCTCACTTGCTGCCTTTGTCCCTCCATGTTTATTTTCTTTGCCTACACATCTTGTTTTTCTTTCAGGGGACCTGCCATATGGTTCTCCTTTAAACAAAGTGTGGAGTGTGCAGGGGCCGGTGGGCTGGGGGGGTCCCTGTATATGGCCTCCTTGGAGCTCGAGCTGCCACCTGGCAGAGACAGACCAAGACTCAGCCACAGGGAGGACAAGGCAGTCCAGTAACAGGCCAGGGCTGGCCACGCACCTTGTCAGGTCATTCTAATTAGTTTCTTTTATCCATTATCTAGGAATGGTGAATGATGATAGATGTGGACAGTACTCAGATTTTTATTCCTGGAGTTACTTACAGTTTGGCAAGATTAGACAAACACCGGGGAGAGGAGACAGAAGTTGACATGTCTATGACCAAGTTGACTGGTAAGATTTATATAATATTGCCTGAAATCCCAATTCTATGGCCTGTAAAGTCTTCTTGGGGCCTTATACTTTAATAGCTTTTTTTGGTTTTTGGCTGTTTTTTCTCCCATCAACCTGGGCTGAGATCCAGGACAGCTGTTCACCTAGACATAGAACCAGGTTGGACTCTGGGCGGGTGACAGCTAAATCCAGTCCAAATCAGCTTTCCAAGGAGAGTGAGAGGAAGGGTGTTTTAGGTGAGTCCACCCAGAGGGCACACCATTTTGTAATTTGTTTCCCCAGAGGAGTTGTCCTCTCTAATTTGTAAAACAGATCACACAGACTTGCCCTCCCTGATTCCTAGCAGGGAATATCTGCTCACACCAGTGAGTTTCTAGTAAACTGAAGATTTGTGGGGTTCAGGGTAGGAGGTCTCTGCACAATACACAATCTCTCTCCCTCTCCTGTTCTGGCTCCTTTGTTCCTCCCTCCCCCAGGAGCTTAGAGTCATCCTGGTTGCTTGACTATGCCCTTGGAAGTCTCCCTCTTCCCCTGTGATGAGTTATCCAAGTATTTCTTTCAAATAAAGCAAAGTTCTCCCTACAGTGATATCTGGTGAATAACATTTGCTCTACCTTGGTCCGCTGGTAATGAGCAGGACTGCTCAGCCAGAACGCAGTGCAGGCACCAAACCGTGGAAAATAATAGATTATAGAGGCAGAGCTCATGAGTTCTCCCCTCCCCCACTCACCATTCAAACTTGTTCTGCGGAACTGTGCTTTTCTCAGGCCTCGTGATGCATCTGCTTATTTTCAAGATTATAAGAATGGTCATAATTCTGTGATCACTCCATCTACGCACGTGTGACAGTGGAAACGGCTCCTGCTCAGCTCTGCCCGGTGAGGGTCACCTGTGGTGCTTCTGCTACACCTGTCCACCTTCTCTCCAGGTTGCCCCGGGGCCTCGAGACAAAGGAGGCAAAGGAGGCCAGATATCTGGGACAGGAGAGGGATATGTGTGTGCCTGGTGCTCATGACATCCAGTGTCCAGCCAGTGGCCCTGGCAAAAGTTTCAAACTGAGTTTCTTTGAGCTGGATGGGTGTTCAGAACTTTAGCTTTGGCTGGAAGTGTGTTTGTAGATTCTTTGGTGTCTCCCTGGCTGGACCCCTTCTCCTGTAGCTACGCTTAGCTTCACAGGGGGCTTCTCCACCCTCCTCTTTCTGTGGTTTTGCTGCTTTTGGCAGACTCTGTTTTAAGATGACACAGGTCTGCTCTCTCCTGCAGGTTTGCTCCTAGGGCTCTGACAGTAGCCTGGGCACAGTCCCCATCGCTGCTATCCCCAGCTGCCTCAGTCATTCCCAAGCATGGGTCAACTGTGTTCCCTAAGCTCTCTTTCCATGCTGTTCGATCAGTTTTTGTCTAAGCAACATTGACTTTAGCTGTTTTTAAACTTTTTATTATGAAAAATTTCAGAACTCACAAAGACAGAAAGACTACTGTAATAAACCTCTACTACATTCCATGAACCACTCGCCCAGCTTAACAATGATCAGTTCAGGGCACACACAAGAGGACTGACTGGGGGTTTCATTTTGCACCACTATAAACCCACAGAGTTTATTATGTTTTCTGTGTCTTAGGCCTCCAGTTGTTATCTTTATTGCTGCTTCAGCTGTCCTATCATTGGTGTGTGGGAACCTCATTATGTCACTCCTGGGTCATTGTGACCTGACTCCAGTGGTCATTGGCACCTTCTTTCCTTTCTGGTGGGGCAGTATACTTTTTTTAAATTTTTATTATTTAGTTTTTATTTCATAATCATAAACTTAACTCTGCAATCCAGCTAGATGTGGAGAGGAATAAGGAAAATATGCAAACCAAAGAACTGCAGTGAGAGCACAGAGATTACAGGATATTGCGAGCAAATGGGGTAGAAGGGGGCTCTCCTGAGCTATAGGAGGAATGGTTTGGTGGTTGAAACATTAAGTCAAATTTATTACAGTTGTCCACAGTCAGTAATGGTGATCTTCTGCTGGTCTTGCCATTCTTGGACCCAAAGCGCTCCATGGCTTCCACAACATTCACGCCTCTTTCACCTTGCCAAAGACCACATGCTGCCATCCAACCACTCAGTCTTGGTAGTACAGATGAAAAACTGGGAACCGTTCGTATTGGGTCCAGCATTTGCCATGGACAAGATGCCAGGACCTGTATGCTTCAGGACAAAGTTTTCATCTTCAAATTTCTCCCTGTAGATAGACTTGTCACCAGTGCCATTATGGTGTGTGAAATCACGACCCTGGCACATAAACCCTGGAATAATTCTGTGAAAGCAGGAACCCTTATAACCAAATCTTTTTTCTCCAGTGCTCAGAGCACAAAAGTTTTCTGCTGTCTTTGGAACTTTGTCTGCAAACAGCTCAAAGGAGACGCGGCCCAAGGGCTCGCAGTTGGTGGCAATATCGAAGAACACACTGGGGTTGACCATGGCTGATACAAGACGATTATAAGAAGCGACAGCGTCTGCAAAGCTGGGACAATATACTTTTGACCTACATTTTATATTTCCCCAAACCCTGGTTCCTTCTAGCGGAAGATAGTAGTTACAGAACACATCTGGGCACTGGGTGTGCTTATTGCTGCTGGGTCATTATTTCTATTCCTTTACTGGGTAAGGCCAGAAAGTGTGTGCTATGTTCAAGAAAATATTTAAGATGAGTAAGGAAATAGGAAGCTTTTTAAAGTGAAAGAGTGGAATTGGGTGTATCTGAGCATATTATATGTAAGAAGGACAAGTATTATTTTATAAAACTTCTATTTTATTTGAGAGAGAAAGAGAGAAAAAATTAAAAATTAACTTTTTCCAATGGGTCTCATTCCCAGAAGGCATCTGAGAGCACTGGAATAGACTAATTGAGCCTCATACCATGTTTCCCTGAAAATAAGACACAGTCTTATATTTATTTTTTCTTAGGAAGACACACTAGGGCTTATTTTCAAGGGATGTCTTCCTCTCTGTGATGAAATGCATGACTTGGCTATGCAGCATATCTGCATAGCCACGCCCATCACTAGGTCTTATTATGGAGTAGGGCTTATATTTAAGAAATGCATAGACATCCTGCTAGGGCTTATTTTTGGGATAGGTCTTATTTGGGGGGAAACATGGTATGTGGAAAGATTGCTCAGCATCTTTAATCAAAAGATCATGAGATTTAAAAATCAAGGAGCCTTTTTCTATATTTTCTGGCTTTTTTTGATGTGACCATGAATCACATGTGTCAGAAAAAAAAATCAAAACAAATAATAAAAGGAAAACCTTACAGGAATAAAAAGAGTGAGTGTGGAGCCACACTGACACCTTCTGAAGCCTCTCTCTAGCGTTTAAAAGGAGTCATGAAGTTAATTTGTTCTATTGCTTCCTCAGAGTTTCAAGAACACACATTCCAAATGTTCTGATAGGTTAAGAAGATCAACGGCCCCCAGGAAAGAGAAAAGAATAAATGGAGACGTGGCCAGCATGCTCAGGAGGCCAGCAAGCAGCGACTCTCCTTTCCTGGCTGTTTGTTCTCTATGCCTGGTCTTCCATATCTGAAAATCTTTGCTCTTTAACCACTTTTAACTTCATCGGAGTTTTTTTTAAAAGGGAATTATGCAAAGTTTTATCAAAATTAGCATGCCCTTTACTACTACTAAGGAGATGGAAGACAGGAGGTAGGGTTGGGTTTAAATGTTAAAGTGATTCAACCAGACTTGCCACTTCTATTCACCATAAATACAGACACGGAGCGATGGAGGCGGAGCTGTTTCCTCATAGTTTTAATGCATATTGCAGGTGCACGAACCGAAAGATAATGAACTTCTAAAAGTCCCATGAGAGCCTAAAACCACACTGGATTGGCTGCATGACAGATTTCAAAATTAGAATAAGGGGCAGAAGAGCCATAAAACTGACGGGATCCATTTTCGATACAGAAACGTCACCTTGCGACTCGAAGTTTGCAAGCTCTGCAGTTTTTATGGATCTCAGAGTAGTGTGTGAAAAGTCACAGACATAGTCTTTCAATAATGTACACCAGGAAATGTGTAATAAAGCTAAAAAGAAATCCACAAGTCCTTGCCCACAGGCTCCTGACACCCCAGTCGCTCACTCTCCACCAGCGCTTTGAGCCACCTGCACTTTCACACAGCCCTGGACACTACCCACCAGGTGAAGGCGAGCTCTGTCTCTCTCCTTCCTTCACCCACATGCATCTTGCTTCTCTCTCCACTCCTGGGTACTCCCTTGCTGTCCCCGTGTCCCCCAGTGCAAAATGGATGAAGAATCCAGCCAGTCTGAGTTAGCTCTGAAGAATCCACTAACACAAAGTGAGACAATCTGTGCTAAGCACTTGGAAGGGGAGACTGAGGAAAGGGTTTGCATCACTGTCTCACAGCAAGCAATGTGCACAATTCCTTAAGAAATGTGTGTTCCCCAGAGTCGTGTCTCAGCTTTGCTCTCCACCTGAGAGGTCCCGCTCCCCTCTGCCTCTCCTCCTCCTGTCCAGGCCAATGCCTGCCTGCTCCTTCTCTTCGCTGCCTCACTCTCAGATACCCCAGAACTTCAGCATGTCCTGCCTGCTGTTCCGAGCATCAGGTGGATCAACCCAGCTGCTTCTTTTCCTGCTCCCACACTTACCTATGAAGACTCATTGCAAAGACTCAGAAAAATAAAGACTTCTCAAGTTAATAGAACTCATACTTCTTAGAAAGCAGATTTCATAGTTCCCATATTCAACAAGTATTTCCTGAGTGCCACTCGCCAAGGGTTGTTCTAGGATATGGCAGTCAAAGAAAACCATCTCTTTCTGTCTGAGCACATTTTTTGATGTCTCATCTCTATCCAAAAACATTTCTTTTCAAACACGTGCAGTATTCTCTGAAAGAGAACTCTGAAGTGGTCTACACCTTACTAAATTTGTTAATGTTACAAATATATAATGTTATGTATATTAATGTTAACATACATAGAGTGTGTATGTTTATTAATGTAACATACATGGATCACGCAGGAATAAAAAAATCTGAACAGACCTATAACTAGTCAGATTGAATCAGTGTTAAAAAACCTTCCAGCAAAGCAGAGCTCAGGATCAGATGGCTTCCCTGGAGAGATCTACCAACCAGCTAAGAAAAATTAACACTAAAGGCAGGCGCGGTGGGTGCCTGTTAACCCCACGACTCAGTAGGCTTGAGCCTAGAAGTCTGACTGCCTGTGCAACATAGCAAAACCTTGACTATGAAAGAAGAAAAAGAATTACTAAAAAGGGAAAGCAGAAGAATTAGCACTAATTCTTTTTTTTTTTTTGGTATGTTGAATTTTTTTAAATTAAATCATAGTTGTGTACATTAATGCAGTCATGGGGTATAATGTGCTGATTTTATATACAATTTGAAATATTTTCATCAAACTGGTCAACATGGCCTTTATGGAATTTTCTTAGTTATTATGCTAAGACATTTATATTCTACATTTAGTAAGTTTCACATGTATCCTTGTAAGATGCACCATAGGTGTGGTCCCATCAATTACTCTCCCTCTACCCATCCTTCCCTCTCCCCTCCCCTGTCTCTCCCCTTACCCTATATTCTCGGGCTATAATTGGGTTATAGCTTTCAAAGCTATAAATTAGTTTCATAGTAGGGCTGAGTACATTGGATACTTTTTCTTCCATTCTTGAGATACTTTGCTAAGAAGAAAATGTTCCAGCTCTACCCATATAAACATGAAAGAGATAGAGTCTCCATCTTTCTTTAAGGCTGCTTAATATTCCATGGTATACATATACCACAATTTAACACTAATTCTTTTCAAACTCTCCAAAAAAAATTTGAAGAGGAAGAAACACTTCCAAATTTAGTCTACGAGGCGGTCAGCATTATCCTAATAGCAAAATTAGATGAAAATGCTATAACAAAACTATGAGCCAATATTCCTGATGAATATTGATGTAAAAATCCTCAACAAAATACTAGCAAACGGAATTCAACAACTCATTAAAAGGATTATATATCATGACCAAGCAAGGTTAATCTGAATGCAAGGATTCTTTGGCAGATGACAAATGATCAATGTAACATTCCTCATTAACAAAATGAAGGACAAATACCATCCATCACCTCAACTGATACGAAGCTGAACAAGCAAGTGACATAATTCCTTTTGACAATGAACCTTGGACCGAAATCTCAAGTGAATGGCTGTATTCAGTGAGGCCCTATACTTCCCTCTTCCATCTTTTTTTCCCTGTTTCCCTTGTTGGATTTCCACTCTAGGAAAAGCCAGCACACTAATTGTACCCAGTCTGTGGGTGTCTGTGTGGGTCCTGCTCAGGTAGCATTGGTCCGTGGGGAAACATTACCAGCCTTCGAGGCCTCACCAGACTTGCCAGAGATTTTCTGTGTCCTTATAGTGGAGGGAACTTTTGGTTTATGAACTTCCTTCCTATTTATTCTCTCCTAATTTCCCTATTTAAAAGACATTCATTCACTTATTCATCAATTATGCACCCACAATATACTAGACAAAGTTACAGCAATAATCAGGATAGACAAGGTCTTACTTGGGGAAGCCTCTGTCCCAGTGAGAATGGTCAGCATTAATCTAACCGTGATATGTGTCCATTAGCACTGAAGAATGTTCTATCCTGATACATGAAGCACATGAGCTACGTGAAGTGTGGATAATGAGTAAGCAAGTCTCTTGTGAGACACAGTTAGAATCATAAGATATGTTATCAGTGGTTCTCAACCTTCCTAATGCCACGATGTATTTTCATTGTTAGAAAGGGGTTGCAGCCCCCAGGTAGAGAACCACTGTGTTAAATAAACATAAGTTCGAAAATAGAGGATGTCAGTGTTGGATGTGGAAAGAGAGGGAGGGACCAAGAGAAATCTGATGTCCCCAAGGCATCAGACACACCTGGTACGCCTTGTGTGGCATACGAGGCACTTAACGTTCACAGAGGGCTGGCTCGGCCACTCTGGGTGACACTCATTCTGGCCCCATGTGCCTTTTGCCTGGGAAATGTGAGTGAAACCCACCGGTGCTCATCATGGCCAAGCTGCCACTGCACATCCCGCCTCAATCTTGGACGGCGAGGGTGTGCTTGGGTGTCCTCCGCCTGTGGGTTCCCCCTGGCCAACCCCAGCTCTAGCTTTATGACCTCACAACCTTATAACTGTAGGACATTCTCACTGTAGGACAGTGAGAAAGGCTGATGTGGTAGAGAAGGAAACAGAACATGTGAACAATTCCCTAGACGCTGGCGACAGCGTGGTCTCTGTAATCGGCTCCAGGAGTAAACACAAAGTGACAGCCCTTTGTAGGTGCCTTCCCTGTGGCTTTCTTATGCTTTGAACCCCAGCTTGTAGCACTTGATGACTAGAGAGTTGTAAACTTTTTGTTCAACTAACTCTTTTACCTTTTGAACAAAAACAGCAGATTCTTTGTAGCATACCAATGCCAAGGCTCACCATCGATGACCAGCCCATGACTTCTGAATTAGGCCCCCTGCACGCATTGCTATCGACACAACCTGCCCCAATATGTGTCGCCACCTTCTAAAGACCCCTGTCCTTAGGTGGTTGTGGAGATGGATTTGAGGCATTTCTCCCATCTCCCGGGTGATGTCATGGGTAATAATTTATCTCTTCTCTCTGGCAATCTTCATTGCTCAGTAATTAGCTTTCTGTGCAGTGAGCAATCAGACCTACGCTGAACCCCCTTGTGGGTTTGCAAACATTTCCACCCTCCTGGCGTCCCAACCTATGTGTTTATCCTGCTCATCCCCCCTCCCCACCAGGTGAGTATTTAAAATCAATTGAAGCATCTTAGTTTTGTCTGTGAGACTTTCTGTCCCCTGAGCTCTGGGACAGCCTGCCTTACAACAGACAGCAAGAGTGTCCGAGGCATTGGTGCCACTTCCTACCAGACCTGCTGGTCACGCAAACCCATTACACACAAGGTCTTACTGTATTTCTTTTCTCACCGCCTTTGGCCTCCCCTCTTCCCTTTACTACCACTTAACCACAGAGACTGTCTTTGGAAAGAGATCTGACACAAAGGATCTATCTGGAAAGCTTGCTGCAAAAATCAGAGCATGTAGGAGTGTGAGAGGCAGGTCTGGGGCAGGGGGGTGAGTTCTCCACAGACACGGCTGGCAGTCTGACTCTTCTACTCCCTACAAGATGATACTTAAAAATATAAAACCTGGAAAGCTTCTTTCAATTCTTACAGGATTTTCTTTTTTACCCGCAGCACTAAATTATGTTGCAAAGTCACAGCTTCATTTCTGTTTCTTTCCTCGGAGCCCGGGGTCTTCTTCACTCCCTATTTCGAGGGCAAGCTTCTCCCTTTGCTTATGTGGAATTGCTGTGCAACCGCAGACACAGAGGCCATGTGCAAGGACCATCACTTTGTCCCTCTGCTTCCAATTCTCACCACTTCATGGCAAACATCATATATTTCTTCTATAAAATCGGCGCTTTATAATCCATCAACACCCCACAAAAAGCGGACTCTCTTCTTGTTTACTAAGAAATCACGGGAGCCCCCTCCCTATTTGAAATGTTCTATACGCTGACTTCGATGAACTCCACAAAGCAGCTGTCTGTGTTAGGACAGGAAAGCCTGGAACACATTTAGCGAGGTTTTGTTTTGGATTTTTCAAACGCAGCCTTGAGGGATCACTCCCCTCCCTTCTCCAGCTCAGAAACTGGGCAGCTGAACCCGGCCGAAAGCAGCAATTCCAAGGAGCAGCTGAAAGTCATTTCACCATGAAGCCAGCCTTGGCAGGCCTCCAACACTCCATATGGTCGACAGCTCCAGTCTCCAGGAAGCGCCTGCTCCTTCTCCCCCCTTGGCTCACATTGTTTATAATCCCAGCATGCATGCTGGAAAGACAATTGTGTCGAAAAGATGCCTCACTCTGAGGTTTTTTCCTCTATTAACCTTCATGTGAATAATTCACTGAGCCGTAATTTAATATTTATTCCATTTGCGTATCCTCTGTCCATCTAAGGCAGGCTGCAACCCACCCAAGCACGGCTTGAACCAAGAAGAACGAGAGGAAGCAGATGAAGTTGTTTCCTTCCAGGGGCCAAGGCATGAGAAATACGAAAACTGTCGGAGTCAGTTTGGTCTGCCACGACAAACAGCCCTAGACTGGGTGGCTTGGAAACAGTTCTTTCTCACAGTTCTGGCAGCTGGCCATCTGGGGTCAAGGTGGAATGTGGCTGGATTCTGGTGAGGGCTCTCATCAGGGTTACAGATGGCCAACTTGTCCCTGTGTCCCCGCATGGCGGGAACAGGTCTAGCGAGCTCTCTGGGAGCTCTTCTATGAAGACACTCAGCCCGTTCACCCAGGGTTCCACTCACTTCCAATCGCTTCCCAAAGGCCCCACCCCCAATACCACCACGCTGGAGGTTAGGATTTCAACATATGAATTTTGAGGGATACAAATCTTTAGTCCATAACATTCACTTTCCAAGGCCTGTGGAGCAAAGTGACAGCCCTTCCTGGGTTCTTTCCCTGTGGCTTTCTTATGCTTTGGACCCTTCCGCTGCCACATGCTGGCTGTGGGCTGGGCCTGTGGAGGCCTTGGAAACACGGGCTTTCCTCCATTCCCCAGCTCTCCACTCTGATCCCCCAGAAAGCTCCACACACTCTTCTGTCAGCCCCAGACCCAAAGCTCTTATGCACGCAGAGACCAGCTCTGGGACGGCCTCAGATCCATGGAGACCAGCCTGTGGGGAAGGCACCTTACTGGGACCTGAATCTACTCTCAATGGAAAAGCTGATCCCGTGAATTTCCTTAAAATGAGAATCCCCTGTCACTTGTAATCACTTGAGGGAAAAGCAGAGAAATTTTTGTCTTCCAGAGCTAGCTTCATGCCATCCAACAGAAATATTAAATATAATACAAGCCACACACGCTTGCCGTCTACAGACAAATGTGACTTAAGGTTCCCTCATTGCTGCATTTTAAAAAAAAGGCAAAATTAATTGTAATAATAACTTTTATTTAGCTCAACATACATCAAATACTCCCATTTCAACATGTAATCAATATAAAAATTACTCATGAAAAAATATGTCCTTTTGTAATACTGTGTATTTTGCACTTACAGCACTTCTCAATTTGGGGCTCAATTGCCACATGTGGCAGTGTAGGTTTAGAGGCTCAGAACAGAGTGGGAGAAGGAGGGCCTCCGAGTGAGAAGTTTCTGTGCAAATCCGTCCTCTCTTGCCTCTTTGGGAAGTCCTTCCTTTCTGATGAGCTGTTGGAGAATGTTGCCATTAAATCCTCAACCTTGTATGAGGGATAAAACTCAGTGTCTGCACCCAGGGTGCTGTCTTCTTCACTTGCCCCCTCTTCTCCAGGGCCCCGTACTTCCCCTCACTGCGTGCACAGATCCCCTGTGAATCTTCTTAGAATGCAGATTCTCGTCCAGTAGCTCTACAGTCTCCTCTCCTTGTCCCCCTTAGTCTTGCCCTTCTAACAAGCTCCCTACTGACCTGACTCCCTCCAGTCCTAGGAGCCCCCCAACTCCCCACGAGAGGCTGACACGGATGCTCCCAGAGCCATGCCTGTTTGCGTCAATGTACCAGAGCGTCCAACCTGTGGCCCACGGGCAACATGCAGATTATGTGAGGACTTTCTTTGCTTATATCTGTGGTGTCAGATAACTCAAAAAGTATGCACAGCCTTTTTTTTTTTTTTTTTTGCTAATTGGCTTTTGTTAAGATTTGTGTTATTTAATGTGTGGCCCCAAACAACTTTTCTTCCAAAGTGTGGCAGAGAAGAAGAAGGTTGGATGCTCCTGAAGGCAGTGTGTAGCAAGGTGCAGAGAATGTGAACGTGGACAAAGATGGCTCTAGCCTGGAGCTTCTGCTGCCACTCTGGCTGTGAGCTGGGCCAGCTGCTCAACCACGCTAGGCCTGAGTCTTGTTTTCTATTGAAATGAAGGCAGCAGCAGGCTTATCACACTGGGCAGGGCACAGTCAATAAGACTCAGATATTTTAGCTTTGGGATATGAAGGAACAATTTTACATTGAGAAAATAAAGAAATAAAATTTTGTTGAATTAACTAGAAAGGGGTCCAACTTAATAAGTATCACTTCCTCAAAGAGGACTTCCTGACCCTTCTAGAGTAATGGAGATGCACAGTCAAGCCTTGCTCAAGGGATGAGAGGGACACGTTCTCGGAAATACCTTGTTAGGCCATTTCATCCTATGCAAGCATCACAGAGAGTACTTACCAAACCTTCCTGGTCTAGGCTCCTGGTCTAGGCTAGACAGTGGAGCCTCGTGCTCTGGGGCTACAAACCTGTATCATGTGTTTCTGTGCTGAAGACTGTAGGCAACTGTAACAGTGGCAAGTGTTTGTATGTAAACGTGTAAACATAGAGAAGGCGCAGTGGAAATACAGCAGGGAAGGTAAAATGGCACACCCAGCCGGGGCACTTGGAGTGAACGCCTCTGGGCGGGGCGGTGAGTGAGTGGTGAGTGAACGCCCAGGACGTCACTGGGAGCTACTATAGAGTTTATACACTAGTACACTTAGGCTACACTAAATTTATTTTTTAAAAATCCTTTTCAATTAGAAATTAACTTTAGTTTACTGTAACTTTTTTACTTTATAAACCTTTTATTTTTAAAAAACTTTTTGGCTCTTCTAATGACAGCTTGAAACTTGAAACACATTTTCTTTCTTTATATCCTTATTCTATTAGCCAGTGTTTGTTTTTCCATCATTTTTATCTCACGGCACACTTGAACCTCTAGTTAAACTTCCATGACACACCTATATTATGTCAATCACATTGATCAAAAAAAGAGTAAAAAAGAAGAATATACTTACCGTGCTTTGAAGTTATTTAGGGAATGATTTAACTAATGATCTTTAAAAATTTTTGTGGCACGCCTGAGATCCTATTACGGCACCCTAGCGCGACGGCAGCACGCCAGGTGAGCAATCGCTGCTATCAGCTTTTTTTCTATTTTTAAATGTATTGACTTATTTTTACTTTATAAACTTTTAAATTAAGAATGAAGACACAGCACACACACATTAGCCAGGCCTACGCAGAGTCAGGTCATCGGGGTCACTGTCTTCTGCCTCCGCCTCTTGTCCCAAGTGGAAGGTCTTCAGAGGCAATAACGTGCACGCAGCTGTTACCGCCTGGGACACCAGAGCCTTTTCCTGGAGCACATCCGAAGGGACCTGCTTGGCGCTATTTTATAGTTAACTTTTTTTTTTTTATAAGTAAAACTATTTTTATATTCTAAAATAGCAATAAAAAGAAGAGTATAGTAAATACATAAACCAGTGCCATAGTGGTTTCTTGTCAGTACCAAGCCTTCTACATAATTGTATGCACTAGACTTACCTGTGACCGACAGTGCGGTAGGTAGAAAATTCTCAGGACCCTAAAAGGAAACGCTGTATCACGAGCAGTCATTTCCCATTCTTTCCAGTTCCTGGGAAGCTTGAATCTACTTTCGGCTCTATGGATTTGCCTAGGAAGGACGCTGTATGACACTGTATGACGTGTGGGCTGGCATTTTCCACGTCACGTAAGGTGTTCACGTTCCCCCGTGCTGCGCATGTGTCTGTACTTCTCCATTTTTTCCCCCTGAATCATATTCCATTGTATGAAAATGCATTTGGCTTGTTTACTCACAGGTTGCTGGATATTTAGATAGTTTCCACCTGGGGGCTATTATAAATAATGCTGGCTTTGAACATCGATGTACAAGTTTTTTTTAATGGACATATACTTTTGTTTTTCTTGGATATAAATTTAAGAGTACAATTGCTGGGGCCTGTGGTAACTATATGTTTAATTGTTCAGACACTGCCCAATTGTTTTCCAAAGGGGCTGCACCATTACCCGTCCCGGGTGACAGGGAAGGAAGACAGCAGTTTTCAGGCATGCTTCCCAGTGCTTGATGTCATCTGCTTTTTTATTTTACCCATCCTGGTGCAAGGGAAGGAGCATCTTGTTCTATATTTGCTTTACATTTCCTTCGTGTCTGATGGCTTTAACCATCTTTTCATGTGCATGTTGGCAATTTGTACATCTACTTTCGAGAATTATTTATTCAGATATTTTACCCTTTTGTGAGTTGGTTATTTGTCTTATTATTGTTGAATCATAAGTATTCTTCACACCGCCTACATAGAAGCCTTTTATCCAGTGTATGATTTGAAATATTTTCTCCCATTCTGTTCATTTTCTTTGTCTCTACTTGATTACATATTTGAAACATGAAAGCTTTAAATTGGGTGAAGTCCAATCTATTTCTTTGTATTTTGTTGCTGTGCTTTGTAATGTTGTTACTAAGAAACCATTGCCTAACTCAAGGTCACAAATACTTACATCTATGTTTTTTCTTAAGAATTTTATAGTTTTAGGCTTGGCACCCATAGCTGAGTGGTTAGAGTGCTGGCTGCATATACTGGGGCTGGTGGATTCAAACCTGTCCCAGGCCTGCTAAACAACAATGACAACTATAACAAAAAAAGAAAGAAAGAAAGAAAGAAAAATAGCTGGCCATTGTAGCAGGTGCCTGTAGTCCCTTCTACTTGGGAGGCTGAGGCAAGAGAACCACTTGAGCCCAAGAATTTGAGGTTGCCGTGAGCTGTGATGCCACAGCGCTCTACAGAGGGTGACATAGTGAAACTCTGTATCAAAAAATAAAATAAAATAAAAAGAATTTTATAGTTTCAGTTTCATTTAGGTTTTGAGTTAATCTTTTACAATATGGTTGGAGACAAGGGCCCAACTTCATTCTTGTGCACGTGAATGTCCAATTAAGCGTCATTTGTTTGAAAGATTATCCTTTCTCTGTATTTTTGTTTTGGCACTTTTGTCCAAAACCAATCAAATACAAATGGAAGGGTTTCCTTCCCAACTTTTGATTCTATTGCATTGATCGACATGTTTATTCTTATGCTAGTACCACACTAACTTGATTACCGCAGCTCTGAAGTAAGTTTTGAAATGGGAAAGCCTGAGTCCTCCAACATCATTCTCTTTTTTCAAAATTATTTTTGCTATTTTTGATTCTGTCAATTTCCACACGAATTCTAGAATCAGTTTGTCAAATTCTACAGGAAAAAAAGAAAACTGGGAATTTAATGAACAGTGTGTTGAATCTAGGGCAGTGCCTGTGGCTCAATGGTAGGCCGCCAGCCCCATATACCGAGGGTGGTGGGTTCAAACCCAGCCCCAGCCAAACTGAATCTTACATTAATTTGGGTAATATTGCCATCTTCACAACTTTGTGTTCTGATCCGTGAACCTGCAATGCTTTCTAATTATTTAGGTCCTCTGTAATTGTTTCACTGCATTTCTTTCAGCAATGTCTTATAGTTTTTATTGTATAAGTCTCACATTTGTTTCATTAAATTTATTTTTAATTATTTTTAAATTTTCGATGCTATTACAAATGGAATTATTTTCTTAATTTCATATTTGTGTTTTTCATTGCTAGTGCATAGACATAACACTTATTTTGTATTCCAGTCTTATATTCTGAAGCCTTGTTGAGCTCATAGAGATTGACTGTTGATGTTTTATAGACACCTTATCAGTTTGAAGAAGTTTCCTTCTATTCTTACTTTGACACATGTTTTTATTATAAAAGTATTGCTTTTGTCAAATTCTTTTTCTTCACCTGTTGAGGTGATCAAGTTGTTTATGTCTTTTATCTTATTAATATGGTATATTATATTAATGGATTTTTCATATGTTAAAAAAGCCAAACTTCCATTTTTGAGTTAAGTCCTACTTAGCGAAGTTGATAATCTTTTCTTAAAATAAAGGGGTACTTCAGAGTTGGCAGGAAATGGTATTAAAAGATAAAAATAAAAATATAAACTTTAATTCTCAACATAAGCTCCACCTATTCCAAGATACTTTTATAACAGTGACACCAGACATTTAGTCCATCCCCAACTGAAGTTCTTGGGAATTTAAACATTTATTATTTTTATTTTTTTTATGGTCAGCTTTCTTCTTTCATTTTATTTATGTTTGATTCAAATTTTAATTTTCAACATTATCACTTTTCTTTTTATTTTTATAATTATTTTGTATTATGTAGTATTTTTTATATAATTAACTAAAGAAAAATGGGTGCCCTTTAAAGATTTTTTAAGATTAGGAAACACAATTAAATCAGAAGGAGGTAAATCGGGGCTGAAAGGTGGCTGCCTGATGATTACCTGCCAAAATTCTCACAAAACTGCCTTTGTTTAATAAAAGGAATGAGCAAAAGCATTGCATGGCGGAGAACTCCCAGTGAAGCCTCCTCAGGTGATTCTTTGCTAAAACTTTGGCTAACTTTCTCAAAACACTCTGATAATAGGCAAATATTCTTTTTCTTTGACCCACCCCTCCCCCCGACAAGCAAAATATCTTGAGACTCCCCCAAACTGTTGCCATGACCTTTCCTCGTGACTGGACCACTGGCCATTGTTTTGATTGTGCTTGGTCTTTAGGATCCTACTGGTAAAACCATGTTTCACGTCCTCTTAAAATCCTTCAAGGAAATGCTTCAGGAACTTGATCTCCCTTATTTAAAATATGCATTGAAATTCTGCTTTTGTCTGCAGCTGATCTGAAACCAATGCTTATGGCACTCATTGAGTGGAAAGTTTAATTTTTAGTCAGAATTGTATAAGCCAGCCAGTCGAGATGTCTGTGGTATCTGTTATTGTGTCTGCTGTTAATCATCAATCCTCTTTAGGCAGGACACAGACAAGATTGGTTTTTCCTCCTAGATGGAAGGGGATGGTCTGCCACGGTTGGGGGCCTCATTTTCATCTTCAACATCATCACATCCATTCTACGATGAGGTATCCAATTGTGAACTCCTGATTTCTTTGTGTTACTGTCCCCATAAGCTTTTCATAATGCATTGATGATTTCACTATTCTTTCACTATAAATTGGATATTTGTTCCTCCTTCAATTTTAATAGAATTTGTGTGGATCTGTTAGGGGTTTTTTTCAAACTGGTGCCTTGTACATATAGTGCCTCAAACTAAATCCTCTACAGATATGTTACAAGTTAGTATAAATTTATTTTCAGGCAAAAAATTTTTGAAATCCATTCATCATTTTTCCATAACATGAAATTCCAAAGACTGTTGAAAGCCTCCGCATACATTACTAGATTCACTTTACTACTGATGTGCTGAGGAGTGGTGTGTGCCTGCACACGGGAATGCTGGTCCGTAGGATTCACTTTACTACTGTTCTACTGAGGAGTGGTGCGTGCCGGCACATGGGAATGCCGGTCCGTAGGATTCACTTTACTACTGTTCTGCTGAGGAGTGGTGCGTGCCTGCAACACGGGAATGCTGGTCTGTAGGATTCACTTTACTACTGTTCTACTGAGGAGTGGTGCGTGCGTGCACATGGGAATGCTGGTCTGTAGGATTCACTTTACTACTGTTCTACTGAGGAGTGGTGCGTGCGTGCACACGGAAATGCTGGTCCGTAGGATTCACTTTACTACTGTTCTACTGAGGAGTGGTGCGTGCGTGCACACGGGAATGCTGGTCTGTAGGATTCACTTTACTACTGTTCTGCTGAGGAGTGGTGCGTGCCTGCAACACGGGAATGCTGGTCCGTAGGACTCACTTTACTACTGTTCTGTTGGGGAGTGGTGCGTGTGTACGCATGGGAATCCTGGTCTGTAGGATTCACTTTACTACGGTTCTGCTGAGGAGTCATGCGTGCATGTACATGGGAATGTTGTTCCGTAGGATTCACTTTACTACTGTTCTGCTGAGGAGTGGTGTGTGCACACGGGAATGCTGGTCCGTAGGATTCACTTTACTACTATTCTGCTCAGGAGTGGTGTGTGAGTGTACTCGGGAATGCTGGTCCGTAGGATTCACTTTACTACTATTCTGCTCAGGAGTGGTGTGTGCGTGTACTCGGGAATGCTGGTCCGTAGGATTCACTTTACTACTATTCTGCTCAGGAGTGGTGTGTGAGTGTACTTGGGAATGCTGGTCCATAGGATTCACTTTACTACTATTCTGCTCAGGAGTGGTGTGTGCGTGTACTCGGGAATGCTGGTCCGTAGGATTCACTTTACTACGGTTTTGCTGAGGAGTCGTGCGTGCCTGCACATGGGAATGCTGGTCCGTAGGACTCACTTTACTACTGTTCTACTGAGGAGTTTTGTGCATACACATGGGAATGCTGGTCCGTAGGATTCACTTTACTACTGTTCTGTTGGGGAGTGGTGTGTGCCTGCACACAGGAATGCTGGTCCGTAGGATTCACTTTACTACTGTTCTACTGAGGAGTGGTGTGTGCCTGCACATGGGAATGCTGGTCCGTAGGATTCACTTTACTACTGTTCTGTTGAGGAGTAGTTTGTGTGTGGAGATGGGAATGCTGGTCCACAGTTTTCCATGCTATCTCTGACTACTTCAGTTACAGGATAATACGGATCTCATTGACTAAGTTGAAAAGTGTTTTCTTCTCTTTTATTTTTTGGAAGAGTTATAAGGATTGGTATGAATTCTCTTTAAGTGGTCATCAGATTTTAGCAGTGAGCCATCTGGGATTTCTTTTTGTGGGAAGTTTTGAGGCCATTTTTGTTGTTGTCGTGATATGTCTATTTATATGTTCTATTTCTTTCTTCTTGAGTCTGTATTAGTGATGGTGCTCCTTAGGAATGTCTCCATGTCGCATACATGATCTAGTTATTCAGAGTATTTTGATCTAAATTTTTTATTTCTGTAAGGTCAGTATTAACATCTCCTCTTTCACTCCTTTTTTCTTGTCAGCCTAGCTAAAGTTTTATCTATTTTTTTTGATAATTTCAAAGAATCAAATTGCTTTTGGATTGCCATTTTTTCTATTGTTTTTGTATTGTCATCTGCTTGGAGAGGCTCAGAGACTCCAAACTTTGCCCTTAAGGAGAGACCTAATATACAATATCACGGTATATAAAGCACTGCAGAATTAGCAGTAAAACTTTCTAGAATTTTTTAATTATTATGAATACATGATAGTTTTGTATATTTATAGGGTACATGTAATGTTTTGATACAGGCATACAATTGTCAAATCTGGGTAATTTGGATCCATCACCTCAGGAATTTATCATTTCTTTGTGTTAGAAACATTCTAATTTTATTTGTTGTCACTACTGTATCCCCCTCCCTCCCTGCTACCTTTCCCAACCTCTGGTAACCATCACTGTGCTCTCTGTCTCCATGAGCTCCATTGTTTTTAATATTTAGCTCCTACATATGAGTGGGAACATATGAGATTCATCTTCCTGTACTCGACTGATTCCACTTAACATAACATTCTCCAATTCCATCCATGTTGCTACAATTGGCAAAGATTCCATTCCTTTTTTGTGGATGAATAATATTCCATTATGTTCATGTACTATGGTTTCATCCATTGATGGGCACTTGGGTTGACTCTAAATCTTGACTGTTGTGAGTAGTGCCTCAGTAAACACGGGAATGCAGATGTATCTGTTCAATGTGCCACTTTCCTGTCCTTTAGATATATCCCTAGCAGCGATGTTGCTGAGTCATATGCTAGTTCTAGTGTGAGCTTTCCTGTCCTTTGGATATATCCCTACCAGCGGGATTGCTGAGTCATATGCTAGTTCCAGTGTTCGTTTTTCGAGGAATCTCCATACTGTTCTCTGTAGTGGTTGTACTGGTTTACATTCCTACCAGCCATACACAGGCATTTCCTTTCCTCCACATGCTCACTACTATTCATTATGGCCTGTCACCTTGATAAAAGCAATTTCAACTAGGATGAGCAGTCAATCTTTTATGAGTCCTGCTCCTAACCTGTGTATGAGGTCAAATTCAAAGACTTTGATAGGATCTCAAAGAAGATCAAAAAATTCAGTGGGAAGAAATGGATTCCCAGTTTACGTACTGACTTCGTTCCCTGCATCTTGAATGCTCCTAGTTTATAACAGTTAAACATTCCCACCGGGGCTGCTCGTTCACTTCAAAGTATGTAATCATCACTCCAAGCAATGGCTATAAAACTTCCCCTTATAAAAATCAAGTCCCATTTAACATTTAAGATGAGTTCAACAAGAGACAAAATTTTTATTTAAGATTGCCAAGTGCATATTTTAAAAGTAGAAGACAGTACAAAAATCTGTGGTGCTGGGAGAATAACTGCAATTGTGATTAGCCTTGAAAAACTATTAGCATGGGCACTTCTTTCTGCATGCCAGGTGTTTTTAATTACCTTACCTGTTCCCAGTCTCTCAGCAGAGTTCCCTGTCCTCTTCCCAACAAAGAACTTCTAACACAGATTGTTAGAATATTCACACTGAAAGCTTGGGTTTGCCACTGTCTCTTAATCCCCAAATTGTTCATTAAAACTCTGAAATCTTGTCTCGAGACTGAAACATTTACTGAGAGTTTACTATATGCATGTAGGGTATTGGGGTAGGCACATTAGAAAGAAATCTTGAAGAAATCAAACACTTCAACAGGAAATTTAATGTTTGGGGGAGATGATGTATTAGAGAAGGGATTCAACACAGACCTCTCCAGTGATAGAAAGGGGAGAAATACGTAACACAGGGAGGCATGATAGGACTGCCAAATGGGTATTAAATCTCCTCTCGATGATGTGGTAGACGAGAACAGGTTTTATTTGCTTCTTCAACAATTTGCTCTTTGCTATGACAACTGACAATGAAAGTTGTCTTGAAATGCTCTGTGAAGACGACAATCGCAGCAGCTTCCAACTCGTCTGCATCTCCCAACTCTCGCTGACTCCTTCCCTGATCCCTGAGTGTTTTAGTTGCTCCTGCCCAGGACAGACCTGAGTGTAACACTCATCCCTGGAACAACTGCTTTACTTCAATTCTGTTAATATGGCATAAGTCCTAGACTCTGGATGTCAAGCATTCATTTTTTTTATGCTTATGGAGCCAGGACCTCACTTTTAGAAATGTAAACTCATTGAGTTCCTGGGCAGGTATAATCTCTTGTTCTGGAGAAACTTAAAATTTCATTAGGGAGTGAAAGCACAGTGGGAAACTAAGTATACATTGAAGAGAGAGACGGCAAAGCTCATTCATTCATTCAGCAAAACCTGCGCTCACAATCCAACAATTTGCCAGAAAAATAACAGGGTGTTAAAATCGGATTCTTATTATCTCAGTCTGGCTGAGGTTTCAAAGTATTGATACCATGTTCCAAAGCGAGATGTAAAGCTACCAGCCAGGACTCGGCAATGGGAAGTTTGGAAGACTGGAATTTTCCCTTAACTGACCACCAGTCTCCAGCCTTTGAGGTGGAGAAACAGTTGGAAGTATGAGAGAGACTGTCCAAGGGAACTGCTGGTGCGCCCTGAGTCCCACTCTGCTCTGGGAGTGGAAGGGAATCTTTTACTTTTGGTTGGTTGAGAGGGGCCCTCAGGTAGGTTAACCCGGGTCCCTGCAGGAAGGGGCAAGATGGACTGGTTTCTGATGAAAGCCTGAGCAATCCCCAGGGTGAGGGGGGAACGCTGGTTTGCTGGGGGCTTGTTTGGTCACACTGCTCTGCCTTTTCCAGCAAAGGGGTTTCTTTCCCCTGTTGTGTTGCATGGCACTTTTTGACCAAGGGCTACCAAGTGATTAACTGTGGGCCCTCAACATGCTGGCGAGGCAGGGGGTGTCACTATCCCTAATGTTCAGCTGGACAAACAGAGAAGGTCAGTTGCATTGACCTGGATCACACAGGGGCAGGTTTGGGAAGAGGAATGGGCCACAGCCTCTCACAGTAGGAGTGGGGACTCTGGTCTGGCCTCCCAGGGAAGGCTGCCCTGTGTAATAAGATATTTAATAACTAAACAATGAACTAATGTAGGAGTTGCAGAGAGGATGGGAAAGACAAAGAGATAAATATAATACAGCCCCTAAGTTCCAGAAGTTTACAACCTAAGTATTGGTATAATAGAGTTCCACTTCAATCAAGGTCAGGTTTTAAAGTTAGAAAGTGAGTATACAATCTCATTGAATCGAAATTACCCTTGAAAGATTCTCTGACTTGTCCAAAAAGTATTGCATGGATGGGTTATATATATAAATCTGTGCAATAGTTCTCATGCCCTTTAAAACTTAGGAACCCCTGAAGTCATAATGCAAGGAAGGGAAACAAAGGGCATGTGCTTGGAACCTTCAAACTGGCAGACCTGTAAGGTGACTGTGGGGACCTGGGTCTGAGCATTGAAACTCACCCACCTGTAAGGTGACTGTGGAGACCTGGGTCTGAGCATTGAAACTCACCCACCTAGTCACTGTAAGGTGACTAGCAGGTGGTGTTCGTTTCTCTCTGTAACCAAGTATCTGGACGCTCACAAATGAAAGAAAGTCAAACGTCCCCTGCTTTCTTCTCTCTCACTTTCTCATCCCTCTAATATAAAATAAACCTCCCTTTCTCTAATATAAAATATTATACTTATACATTTACATTCTTTAAAAAAAGTTAAATGTGCCTAGGAAGCGTGGGGGCAAAGAGGATTCTTCCCTTCAAGGGTCGTCTTTTAAGACTGCCGAAATCACTGGCAACAGATGCTTAATGAGACCAGAAGGGTACAAGGGGCAACAGAGGAGGGTGAGTCAGGAATAACCTCAGGAGGCCCCGAAGCTTCTGCATCTTTCTTTATGGAGACAGGGAAGTGGGGAATGTGGGCAATTTTAAGGGAGTAATGAGTGATTTTAGGGGAGATAATAGGCTCCCCAAACAGCTTAAGGACAAAGTTTTGGCTCTAGGTGTGATGTTCGATCTTTCAGCCTCGTTGTTTTCTGGGATGTGAGTTTAATCTTCCTTGGTTAATGAAATTTCATCTGGAAGACTGAAGGCAATTGTGTTCCTCTTTAGTGGATCTGCTCTTTAGATAGAAAAGAGACCTTCAGAGGGAAGCCCATCCAGCGTGATGGGTGATCCCCAGGTGCCTTCACTTTCAAATAGTCAGCTTTGGTGGGTGTGGTGGCTCACACCTATAATTCCAGCTCTCTGGGAGGCCCAGGCAAGTGGAATAGCTTCAGCTCAGGAGTCCGAGACCAGCCTCAGCAAAGGAGACACCATCTCTACTAAAAATAGAAAAATACCAGGCATTGTGGCAGGTGCCTACAGTCCCAACTACTTGGGAGGCTGAGGCAAGAGAATTGCTCTAGCCCAAGTGTGTGAGGTTGCTGTGAGCTACAATGTCATGGCACTCTACCCAGGGTGACAGAGTGAGACTCTGTCTCAAAAATAAGAAATAGAAGGTGGCGCCTGTGGCTCAGTGAGTAGGACACTGGCCCCATATACTGAGGGTGGCGAGTTCAAACCCAGCCCCTGCCAAACTGCAACAAAAAAATAGCCAGGCGTTGTAGTGGGCGCCTGCAGTCCCAGCTACTCAGGAGGCTGAGGCAAGAGAATTGCCTAAGCCCAAGGAGTTGGAGGTTGCTCTGAGCTGCGATGCCATGGCACTCTACTGAGGGTTAATAAATGAAACTCTGTCTCAAAAAAAAAAAAAAAAGAAAGAAAGAAAGAAAAAGAAAGAGAATAAAATAAAATAAAAGAATAAAATGAAATGAAATAAAATTAGTCAGCATGCCATTTCATGCAGGGTGCGGCTGGTCAGGCCCTAACTAGGCTGAATGAGCCCAAGAGATGACATCTGCAGACTGTTTATTTGCTCCCAAGGCCACTGTTGTAGATAAGCCGGGGACCTGGGCTCCACTGGTCAAGGACCCAAGGCTCTCTGTGCACCCAGTGAAATGTTGACTAACTATAAATTTAGTCTAGAGTAAAAATGCTGTGAAGATATAACCACTTTAAGATAGGAAGATATTGTGTAACTTTGTAACCTATGAGGGGGAATCGGTGAGACTATACTAAAATAAATAACATTGCTAATGTTTACGGGAGAATACAAAAGCAACGAAGAAAAAGAGCTGTCAGAGCAGGTCTTGGGGAGATATTCCTGCTGCTCTCCAGGATTGCTGGCTTTTCTGTAAGTGAAAGCAAAACTGTTCCATCAGAATGAGGAACGATATTTGCATATTTTGAATTTGACAAAAGCTTGATAACTAAGAGCTATAGAGAACTCAAATTAATCCACATGAAAAAAGCCAAGAATCCCCTATCTTAATGAGCAAGAGACATGAATAGAACCTTCTCTAAAGAAGAAAGATGAACGGCCAGCAAATATGAAAAAAGGCTCATGGCCCTAATCATCAGAGAAATGCAAATTAAAACCACCCTGAGAGATCATCTAACCTCAGTGAGAATGGTCCACATCACACAGTCTCAAAGCTGCAGATGTGGAGAGAGGGGAACACTTTTCCACTGCTGGTGGACTGCAAACTAAGACAACCTCTTTGGAAGGAAGTATGGAGAATCCTCAAAGAACTCAAACTAGACCTCCCATTTTATCCTCCAATCCCATTACTGGGCTTCTACCCGAGGAGGGGAAGAAATCCTTTTATCATAAGGACATTTGCACTAGACTGTTTATTACAGCTCAATTTACAATTGCCAAATTGTGAAAACAACCTAAATGCCCACCAATCCAGGAATGGATTAACAAGCTGTGGTATCTGTATACCATGGAGTACTATTCAGTCACTAAAACCGATGGCGACTTTGCATCTTTTGTATTAACCTGGATGGAGGTGGAACACATTCTTCTTAGTAAAGCATCACATGAATGGAGAAGCCAGAATCCCATGTATCCTATTCCAATATGAGGACAGCTGACGCTAGTACATGGTGGAGGGTGGGAGAATGGGGGACTGGAGAGAGGAAAGGAGGAAGTGGGGTGGGGGGCATGGTGTGTGACCTGCCTCTTGGGGATAAGACACAATTTTAAGAGGGACTTTGCCTAAGAAAGGCAAGCAGTGTAACCTGGTTCTTTGTACCCTCAGTGATTCCCCAACAATGAAAAGAAAAGAAAGCGAAACCGTGGATCTCTCATCCGCTTCTCTGTTGATGGGCTTGGGTGACAGCCGGACGGACTCCTTGGTCTGGCAACAACGTGCAGGTGTGGTAACAAGTGGGCAAGGGAGGGAGACCAAAGAAAACCGGTGGCGGGGATTCATGGGAGGTTTTTGAAAAGGGGAGACTATTGTTCTATGAAAACCCAAATTGTATCTATTGTCTTTATCATTGTTTCCCCACATCTGGCATGTAGTATATATAATTAGATAATGCAATAATGCGACACATGAATGAAAACGATTATGCAGAGAGATACACGCACGTACGTTTATATAAATACATACACATGTTATACGCGCATACATGTATGTGCATGTGTGTATATATGAGCATTGTTCAACATTTTTACTTACATTAATAGCACACAAATCAATTCTTGTGAAAGAGCCAACAATGAAAAGGTGAATAAAGCAAAAAGTGAAAGCTCGTCCCCAGTTCCACTTTCTTCCCCAGAAGTGGTCGCAGCGATGAGTTGGGTGTATGACATTTCAGACCGTTTTCTCTAACTAGATGGCTTCAAATGTGAAATGTAACTCACTCTCTACTCGGCTGACCTAAAGTCCTGCTTAAGTCATGTTGAAAGCAGAGTGTTTACGTGTCATCTACACTCATCCTTCCTGCCTTCATTACGGGCACCTTGTCGGCCTGTTGGGTGATGTTATAATTCTCTAATTGTTCTTGGTCAGGGGTCCTCAAACTTTTTAAACAGGGGCCAGTTCACTGTCCCTCAGACTGTTGGAGGGGTGGACTGTGGGCCCTGGGACAAGTCGGCCGCTAAAGCAGGACAGGCAGCGGCAGCAAAACATCTGGTGGGCCAGATAAATCTCCTAGGTGGGCTGCATGTGGCTCGCAGGCTATAGTTTGAGGACATCTGTTCTTGGTGCTCATGGAGGGACACCAATGTCCACACACTGAAAAGTCTTATCACAGTTCTCCCTCTCTGGCTGTGCCCATCCTTCTATAGTGGGCCTGTCCAAAAAGCTACACAGACTGACTGCTGTCAGACCCCCACACCTGCTGCAGCCATGTCAGAGGTGTCCTAAGCCCAAGTTCACTGCCAGTATTGTGAAGGGTATAAGTTGGCCTGGTGCCCTGGCCTACAAGAACCTGGAAAGACACAAGGAGAACACCCAAGCTGTGGAGAAGAAACGGCCAGGGCCTGAGTCCAAAACCCTGTCCCATTGACCCAGATAGGTGTGCATTTCCTGTGGATCTGGCCCAGGTCCATCTGGGAAATTCCCCAACTGCAGCAGGAGACACTGAAGCCGGGACTGTGCCCCTAAGGATCAGCTGAGGGACAGTGGTCAGGGCTTGCTTCAGAGGCCCAGCCGTGTATACTTTTCAGTAGTTTCCTGTTCAGGCAGAGAAGTTCCGTGACTGCATGAGAGGCTGGTCCTGGACCAGGCTGCCTTCAGATTTGCTGTGGAAGGAAGAATGGTGAGACCACACTGCTAGCCCAGGCAGTTGTGCATCCCCTGACCATTCCCTGCACAGGTGGGAGAGCTTCCCAGCTGCAGCGGGGACACTGATATGATGTGCCATAGGATGGAGAGTGGTGGGCCTGTCACAGGCCGTCAGATGAAGGGGTGGTTCCTGAGCCATGATGTGTGAGCCCCCCCCTGCATCCTGTGTGAGAGGTAATAGTCTAGGAGTCCAGTGGAAGGCCTAGGGCTGCTCTGTAGGATAGTTCTTAAATGTGCTACTGAGACCAATCTTGGGGCAGAAAAGCCTAACTGCTGGAAGACTAATGTAGGCAGTCCTGGATTCCTTGGCAGATAGTTTTGGCTATAGGCTCAAGGTCAAATAGAGCTGTAGCCAAGCCCTGGGGGAACAGATGAATGGGACTATTTCCGTATTTGAACCTAGGAGCACAACTGGTGGATCTGCACCTAGGTCCAGGTTCACACTCTCAAATAAAACTGCCTAGATCAGCATTTCACGGCCTGCCTGAAACTTTGGGTCCCTGCACAGGAGCTCTGGTGTGTGGATGGGTACAGAATTCTTGGTATTGGGGCAGGTGAGTGGGTTAGTTCCTATACCATCATCTTGCTGATGTCACTCTCCCCGACCCAAGTTTTATATAATATATGGCTACCTGTCAAAGCTACATGAAGGAAACAGCCAGGACGCAGATTGAGGGTACAAGCTGCAAGAGTAGAGGCTCACCAGAGGGGCAGGAGAGCCCCGAGCAACCTTTGCAGTGGCTATTTATTGAGGGGATACACGACAGGTGTGAAGAGTGTGGAGTAATGATGCACAGGAGCTACGTGCTTAAGGACCACACCAAAGGAAACCACGTGATCTTTCTCCACAACCCCACAACGAAGTACCAAAAAATGTTTAAGGGTTAACACCTGCTTACTATTGAGTATTGGATCTTATCTCACTCCAGAACACTGAGTTACCTGGGGGCTTGTGTCCAAGTTACAAGCTATCTCTAGGCTTGCCAGGATAATGTCTTACTCTCAGCGTTTCCACTGTTGTGTTAAGAACCGATGACTGTCCTTGCAAGCCTGATGTTCATTCCTCCACAGCTACTTTTCCAAAGACCACAGTTTCCAGCCTCCTTTGAAGGTCGGTGGGGCCATATGAGTGTTCTGGCCAGTGGGATGCATGAACTCAAGCACACAACTTTTGCATGGCCTCCACAAAAGGAAGCCGTCTGCCTTCCCCTCCCTGCCTCCTTCTCTTGTCCTGTGGTCTGGAATATGCCTGGGCAGCAACCCAACTTCAACAATGAAGATAAAGCTAACCCCCAGAGGTTAGGAGGGCCCTTGGACCCCGGGTGGTCTTCTGGAGAAGTGCCGTCTCCTGCTTGGATCCTGCTCACCCCTGTGGTCCGAAGTCCCTTTGCTACGGTGCCCGGCTGTGTCCTAACACACTCCATGTGGCTAAGTTCAGTGTAGCTTCTCAGGACCAGACTGTTCTCCTCCTGCAGGAAGAAACAAGACCAGGACTGGGGAGAGAGGTAGGCAGGGAAGTTCAGTCATTGGCAAAGCCAAGTCGGGAAGAGAGTAATGAGAAAGAGAACAGGTTAGACCAGAGAAGAGAAGCAATGATCCTGCTTGTCAGACCCACATGTGCAAAGGGAAAGGAAGTGGCCTCATTTCATAATAAACTTGACGTGAGGGGGAAGCACATGAAATGCTGAGTCAATCGCATTTCTAGGAATTCTGACACTCTTATTGGGAAGCATCTTCATTTGCTCCGTGACACTCACTATATAACAAAGGCCTCAATGGTAATGAGTAAAATCCGGACAGTCTCGCCTGAGTCAACAGTGTGTGTCAACCCAGCTTCCCCGTTTCCCATGATTATGTTGGGACATCAGAGAGAAGCTCGGTCAAGTCCACAGAAAGCATGTATTATTTTTAAATTTTGCCTTTAAATTGTTTCTAAATAAAAAGTTATAAAATAAGACCAATTACTAATAGAGCAGATGAACAAATAGAGGAGACTAAAGGAGGTGTGAACGGACCTGTTCTAATTTCTCAGATGGAGCTGCAGCTCTGCTGCCTCAGAGGCAACGGCAGCCCCCTCACTCTCGGACCAAAGAATAGAGCTGCACCCCAGCTGACTCTGGGTGAGCTCAGAGGCTCTGGATACCCCCTCAAAACAGAGGATTATTTTGTTAGATACAGAATCAAAGAGCCAGTTACCACTTTGATCATATAAAGACAATGTGGCATTTTTACTTTGTTGTAGACTGAAGTATCTCACCATCAGGAAGCTTGTTGTGCAGAGGTCCCTACTGGACTTCAAGCTGGTGCTGGCTGTCCCGGCCCACACAGACATGGCCGTGAGGCAGGTTGGGACCTCAGCTCCAGGGCATCCAGGAGGTGTGCACAAGCTAAGAACAAGGTGGGAGAACAAACAGGTCTGTGGGGGCCGGGCCCCCGGAGGTGGTCCTTGTCCATTCAAAGTGCCCCAGAGGCATGGCCACATGGGGGTCAGGCCCAGCCATGGTTTATCCATAAAAATGTGGGGCAGGTGGGTAACGCAATCAGGATTGTCTGGTCACATGGGTGGCAGCGCCTTGCTGCTGAATGGAGAAATGGTAAAGGAAGAGGACCCTCGTCTCTGCTAATGAGGATGTGAGGTGACAGAGAGATCTCACAGGAAAGGCAGGCAAGAACTCAGAGTCATGGCCAAATGGACTGGGCAGGATTCTAGGGAAGGCTCTAGGGAAAGATTCTATAGTAGCTCCAGCATGAGAAACTGATAAACTCTCAACAAATCAAGGCAGAAGCCAGCTCATAAGCCAGGTGTGGGATAACAAGACCAGTATGATCTGACCAGTGCTTTTCAGACCATTAGACTTCAGAAAGCCTCAAGGCTAAAGGCAGCACGAGTAATTTCAACAGTACATAGTGATAGCCCTTGATGCTGACTTAGGCTACAATTGTAGTTCAAAGATTCTGAGGATGCTACACAAGCCAGGATGGGGACTTAGGGACGGGAGGCACAGAGGAGACTCAAGGAGAGACTCTCTCTCAAAGAGAATAGCTCACCCAGACCTGAAACCACTTCTAATCTATTCGATGGGGTCATGGTTTAAAAGGATAAAACAAATAATTTTATATATAAATTGAACCAGTACTTATCCTTTAAAAAATCAGATGGGAGCACCTTGTCCCAAGTTACTCCATGGTATTGCTGGAAGCTTGCCTTTGCCTTCTCCCTGGCTGTGCGTCTGCTGCCCCAGCTGCTTTTCTTTTTGTGAGACTCGAGTCCTGTTACTGGCTCCCAGTGTGTGAAATTTTATCAAAGCAAAATGCAGAACTGTTATACCCACTGGGAGAATCCAGGCTTTGAAGGCAATAATCTGTGCCCCGTGTTACAGATTGGGGAGCCCAAATCAACTCTCCTTACCCTCCAAGGACAGGGAAACCCTGCGATGTTAGAAATGTGTCTTGTGTTTTATAATTAAAAGTAATGAGTACCTGCTGTTTCCAATGGTTTAAAATCTTAATGACTAGTGTGTGTGTGTGTATGTGTGCATGCATATATGTGAGCTGTATTTTGGTCTGAGGTTTTTCCCTGACTATGTTATCACATGAGTCAAGAACGCATCTATTTGTGCTAAAGAGAAAACACCTTCTCCACTTCTCCACAGGATTTTAATCTTGAAATATGTGTACAGGCTTTGCAGAATTAATTATTATGTTAAAATAGAGAATTCAAGCTGAAAGTATCAACCTTAAGTAGTCTTTTTTCATTAGCAAATGGATCCTGTCCAAATGCAAGATATTACGCAGTGTTATAGGAAACCAAAAACTTTGAAAAGGAGTTTATAATAAAGAAAATATAAGTTACTATGTAAGTAAGTTAATCCAAACAAAACAATGAGCCTACCAGAAAGTTTTTGAGAGGAAAACTAAGTTTACAAATGTAGCAAATGGAATAAAAATAAGGCTGGACTACAGCCCCTGTTCTCCTCTGGGATGAGGCCTTACGGAGGAGCAGCTGTGGGGCCAGGTATGTGACATTCGACTGTCCATGTCCCGTATGCAGGATGCTGGCAGCAGGTGGAGCTGGGTCGGGGGAGAAGAAAAGATGGACACTCATAAGCTCAGCCAGGTGCTAACTCTCCCTGCACTGCCACATCCAGTACAGAGTTCCAAGAAGTAGGACAATTCTAAATTTGCCCCTGGATTTCCAGGCACTTAAGAAAGTACATTTGTTAAAGTAGCAGGTCAGAATGTGCTTCATTTGGAGGTTTCTTTGCTTGATTAATAATTTTGAAGCGTTTAGGTAAATGGCATGCGAGCCTGTAGTTGTACTTCTGTCCTGGCCCTGAATGGGGGGCAAAGCTGGCTTGTACCCCTCTTTGCCTTCTCCTTAAGGTACAAGATGGTGTGGTGCTGGCCTCAAGCTCTGACCTTGTGTGGACGAAGGCCATATCCAAAGGGATGGCACAGGGACCAGATCGGAGGAATCCAGCTCCAGGCTGAGCCCTCAGGGTAGAGCCACAGCTAGCTGTGGAGTATTCCCAGGCCAGTTGTTACCTACTAAAAGCCACCTCCTCTCTTGTTTGAAACCCTGCATTTTGTTTTGTTTTGTTTGAGATAGAGTCTCACTATGTCACCCTCAGTAGAGTGCTGTCACATCACAGCTCACAGCAACCTCAAACTTAAGTAATTCTCTTGCCGCAGCCTCCCAATAGCTGGAACTACAAGTTCCTGCCCCAATGCCTGGCTATTTTTGTTGTTGTTGTAGTTGTCATTGTTGTTTAGAAGGCCCAGGCCAGGTTTGAACCTGCCAGCCCTGGTGTATGTGGCCAGTGCCCTAACCACTGAGCTATAGGCGCAATTTTGGAGTCATGTTTTTTCATCAGCATGACCTGTGTTCTAACCAACACAAATCCTTAGAAAGTGGTTCTACAGAATTTCTTGGGCTTCAGTTCCACTCACTGTTCCCAATCCCCAAAGCACAGATTCTATTTGAAGACCTTTTTAATAAGAACAGGTTTTCAGTCAAGCATATTCTTTCTGTTAAGTGTGAGATTCACTCTGTCTTTTGCCAGGTGCCCTGGAGCCAGACTGCATGGGTTTGGATCTCAGCTCTCTTTTTACATTTTATTTCATTTTATTTTTATTTATTTATTTTTCTTTTTTGAAACAGAGTCTCAAGCTGTCGCCCTTGGTAGAGTGCTGTAGCATCACAGCTCACAACAATCTCAAAGTCTTGGGCTTAAGCAATTCTCTTACCTCAGCCTCCCAAGTAGCTGGGACCACAGGCACCCTCCACAACACCTGGCTATTTTTTTGTTGCAGTTGTCATTGTTTAGCTGGCCCGGGCTGGGTCTGAACCTGCCAGCCTCAGTGCATGTGGCCGACACCCTACCCACTGACCTATAGGCATTTACATTTTAGATGATGACCTTGATGATGTTGTCCAACCTCTCTGTGCCTCCCGTTTCTCACCTGTGACATGGAGATTATGAATAAAGTGGGTTTTTTCCTTGTTGGGTTGTTAGGCGATTAGATGAGAATCTTGAGTTGTTTCAGGCTGCTGTAACAAAATACCACAAACTGGGTGGCTTATAAGCAACAGAAACTTATTCCTCACGGTTCTGGGGACTGAGACGTCTAAGGTCAAGGCACCAGCAGGTTTGGCATCTGGTGCAGTCTGGCTTTTTGGAATAACTGACTGTTTTACTAATGCGAACTCACAAAGGGGAAGACCTGAGGGTCTTCTGAAGCTTCTTTGAAGGACACTGATCCATTTATGAGGGCTCTGCCCCCATGACCTAGTCACTGCCAAGTGTCCCACCTCCACTGACCATGACATTGGGCTTAAGGAATCAGCATGTGAATCTTGAGGGACTCACACATTCTATAGTAATGAGTTAGCACATTGGAAGACCACATGTATCCAGGAAAAAGTAAGTTCTCAATAAATTTCTGCTATTACTAATTACTAGTATTTGTTCTAGCTTTTACCATAACAAACGGTCTCCAAACCTCAGTGACTGCCTTACAGCAGCACAGGTGTTTGTGCCGCAGGGGTAGAAGAGCCATCGCAGGACAACGCAATAGCCTCAAGATGGCCTGAGACACCTTCATTCACAATTCACTGACACATTGTTCCCATGGCCGATCCTGATATCCACCTGCAGAAATGGACACTCCACTCCCACAGAGGGGCTGAGAAAAGCTGAGAATAATGAAGCAATTTGCTGAGAATAATGATACAATCTGCTGAGAGTAATGATGCAATCTGCTGCATCATCAGTCCAGCCCCAATGCTGGGGTGCGTAAGACCACACCCCCGACAGCTGTGCCCTTGCCAGCTCACATCGTGCCTTCTTAACTTCCAAAGTGACAAATGGAGGGGAGATGTTCCCTCCACCTGCACTCAGCTTTTCTGTGTCTGGTGTTCCTACCCCCGTTGTAAGTGACCCCTGCCACATTTTATATATTTTTCTGTCTTAATCCTTCCTTCTCCTATGTCTAAGGAGGAAAAGGAAATGGTTTGATGATTCAAGGGGCTCCAGAAATAAAGAAAATCTTTGAGAGTAGATTGTATTATTGCTTCCAACTACTTCCCCTCTGGAGAAGAATGATACTTCCTGCTTGCTGGCATAAATATTCAGTGCCTCTTCTGAGAAGGATGTACAGCCCTGTTCCCTGGACTTGCTTTGGCTGATAAAATGGAAATAGATACAACTTATGCTACGTTTAAACAGAAGCCCCTTGTGATGAGGCCAGCATGTTGCAGAAAGGAGCTGCCTGCATCCCAGATGAAGGGGCCCAGGAGGGGAGTGAGTGCAGCCATGGTGCCACCAGCAGAACTAGGCCGCAGAGTGAGGGCGTCCCAGCCCAGAGGACAACATGCCCGTTCACTCACCACCTCCTGTCTCCTACTACTCACCTCCCTCTGCACTTTGAAGACGGGAGATAGCAACAGGATTCTTCCCCAGGAAAACATTGTACCTGGACCACGGGAGCTTAATTCTTGTTCTGCATGTCCGGATCTGGCTCCTGTGAAAACAGCCCCCTGTGAAATGACGGCGGGGAAATGGCTTCTTCACTTCCTCTTCGGTGTTGTAAACGCATGTTCAGTCCTTGATATCAGATTTGCTCTTCCCTTGCTTCCCTGAAATATCAAATCTTGTTCTGCTGCCTTTTTGAATGACTTTTCATGCTGCACAGAAACACTTGACGTTCACTAGTGAGTCAGAGCAGAAAAAGGGAGGAGAGGAGTGTCACGGAGATGAACAGACAAGGCTCCAGCCTGGCCGAGCATCCTGGTGGGGACGGCAGGTGGGGAACCACACACAAATAAGAATGGGATGTGGTGTCAGGTGGCCGTGAGGGAAGTGGAGAAAAGCAAATCAAGTAGGAGCAGTGAGAAGGGCAGGCCATGCTCACGCAACCTGAGCTGTAGTGAGAACATTCTCACTCAATCTGAGCCGCAGTGGGAACGGCAGGGCGTTCTCACTCAATCCCAGCCGTAGAGAGAACAGAGCATTCTCATCAATCTGAGCCACAGTGGGAATGCCAGGGTGTTTTCACTCAATCCAAGCCATAGTGGTGTTTGACCAGAGCTGTAGTGAGAATGTTCTTACTCAATCCGAGCTGCAGTGGGAACGGCAGGGTGTTCTCACTCAACCTGAACCATAGAGAATGTTTTCACTCGACCAGAGCTGCAGTGAAAAGGGCAGGGTGTTCTCACTTAATCTGAGCCGTCTGGGCAACCACACAAGCCACACACTGGAGTATAGAGTAGCCTGCGTCCACCCCTTCTAGACCACGACTCTTGTCCAACCTATGTCATGTCATTGGGGAGACTCCTGAGCACTCCCACCATCTGTGCCTTTAGCATGGTGATGTCAGTGGCACCTGAGAAGCTCCCTGCACCCCACTTGCTGCTCTGAGACCCTGACTGCTGTCTCCTTCCTGGGTCCTCCACCAGTGTATTGGTGACGGCCTGAGGTTTGCTTATCACATTGTTTCGAAATATTCCTTTCTATGCCTCATATTTGAAAGTAAACTCAAGAGGGCCCTGAGGAAAGGAGAACTAGTGAGAGAAATACTTTTTATGGATTTGGAAAAAGAGGATTCGAAAGGAGCCCAGGCTGTCACTCTTCACAACTTTGCTGTTCCCCTAACCCTGGGTCTGGGGTGCATTTGTAACAGGGAAGCAGCCTGACGGGAAGTGAACACGACTTACCTGCAGTGTTTCATTTAATTAGAGAAAGAAAAACTGGAGACATGTATGGCCAAACTTAAAACTTACTGATTTTACATGACAGAAAGGTGAGTGTACGTGGCTCTCTCTTCCTGTCTTCAGTTTTTAAATTTCCTTTAAAAGAAAAGTTTCTTAAGGTAAAAGAGGAACATAGAAATTTAGGAGCCCAACCCCTTGGACTACCATTTCCAGGCTGTGTCCTTGAGCGGGTGATGGGAATTCTCTAAGCTTTGTCACCTGAAGTGGTGACCATAAGGCCCATCTTTTACGATGTGGTGGGTTTTGAGTGAGAAGATGTGGAGTGCCCAGCGTAGGACTGAGATTGGCACGTTTTTAACACGCGGTGGCCATTACAGCTACGGCATGATTTCCTGAGTGAGCCCTCTGTGGCCTGAATGCACACCCTCCGAAATTCAGTTACAACTTTACCTCTGTTGTGGTGATATTAAGAGGCTTTGGGAAGTGACTAAGAGGCCCTTAGGGAATGAATGAACGCCCTGATCAGAGAGGTTTCAGAGTTTTCTGCCTCCTGCTTCATCCATTCTGCCACACGAGGGCATGGCATTCCTTCCCTCCTGAGCAAGAAAGCGCCATCTTGGAAGCAGAGAGACGGGGCCTTTACCAACCAGCACCTTCATCTTGGGCTTTTCGCCCCCAGAACTGTGAAAAATAAGTTTCTGTTGTCTGTAAATTACTCAATCTGTGCTGTTTTGGTACAGCAGCAGGAACGGACTGAGACGTCCATGAAATGATACCACCATGTAAGAGGTCCCCCAGTGAAGGATTCTAAGGTCAAAAAAGTTTGGATAAGTGAAGGTTTACATTTCCTTCCTGAGGCTTCAGAGTGACATTGGAATGTTGACAGCGCTGAGAATCTCCTCAGTGGAGAAGACAGTTTGGTTTCTCTTTTTTTGATCACACACACGGTGCTTTCAGACTTGGTGTGTGAACACCGGCCTGCCGTGTGTTTGCCTAGAGGGAGGAATGGTGCACATGGGGTCCCTGAGCTGTGTGAGTGAGACAGCTCATCCTTTCCTTGAAAAGCATGGTGTAGAGGTTGTGGGGGTCTGCAAGTGGGCAGAGTGTCCCCCTTTGCCACCGGACATGTGGCAAACAGTGAGGGAGGGCTCCAAGGTCCGTGTCACATGGAGGCCTCCCAGTGAGGCTTTGAAGTCGGCTGGTGGGTGTTCATGAACTGGTTGGAAAGCTAATCCTGTTATTTTTTGCAATTAGAAAATTGTGGGAAATTTTGAAGATCCCGCAGAACAAATAAGCAAATCTACTTTTGATGACTGGGTATTTCTAGCTACTAATAACCGCCCAGCAGGTGAGCGTCACTTGCACCCTGAAACACACTGTGCCCTGTCTGCAGGGAGGGGACTGTTAACAAAGCCACACCACTGATCCTGCGGGCAGATTGTCACTCAGCATGGAAAGGCCAAGTAGAGATAGTGTCAGGCGTGGAGCTAATGTTTAAAGATCTGTTCATGCACTTCGGACTTGGACCATGAAGGGGCCGTGCCATCCCTGCTCTGGGCCTCATATTTGAGAAGTGATTGGCCAGAGAGGCTGGAAAGAGACGGTCAGAGGCTGGAGGAAGTCTGTGTTACTGCTGGCAGTGGGTCCTGGTGTCCGTAAGCTGGGTGTGACCACAGAGGATGCAGGCAGACCTTTAAAATGGATGACAGCATGTCTCCACAGAGGACGGGCAGCTGAGGAAAAATAACACGGCAGCAGCCCAGGCAGGAGTTATTCTTTTCCATACATCTGTCTTTTCTAAACAAGGCAAAATTGAGACTGGGAAAGATGTTGGGGGCCTTGGTAGGTGTGAAAACCAGGGTCAGTAGAGCCAGCTTTCCTGGTGTGTAAAATAGGGTCAGTGACCTTTCTCTCTAAAGAGCTTGGGGTGTGGATCCGATGAAATAATCTAGTCTTGCCATGGTACAGGGCATACAGGAGGAGCTCTGTTAATGTTGTTCTAATTTAGATGGTTATAGTAGAGCGTTTACCTCGTTGGGCCCTTGTCACATGCTGGCCACATTTAGCCTGCTTTTCCTAAAAGGGCCTGTGTCCCAGCAGGTGCCTGGCTGCAGCCTGCTCATGGTAATTGAATCTCAGGTCTGATAGTGCCGTGTGAAGCATAATTGATATGCAGAGACTCTGAAATGAGCTTGGGGAATTGAACATCTGGCCTGGAAGGTGGCCCTGCAGGCCACCCCCCTGTAGACCAGGACAGGAGAGGAAAACAGGAAGTTTTATTCATCTTACTTTCTTGGTTTTTCAAGTTACAGTCTCCAGCTATTTACATCAACTTTGTTTTTCCTACAGGAGAGAGAGCGAGAGAGTGAGATGGAGAGAGACTAAGGCACTGTTAAGTCACGATCTTTCCATGAAGCAGCCCTTTGTGGAAAGTCAGAGTTACTCTTTTACTTGGCAAGCTCATCTTTTATTTTTCCCTTCTTCTCCCAAAGCAAACATCTTCCCCTGGCTTCTTGTCAGGCCTCAATGTGCTGTGAAGAAGGAGGAAAGAGAAGTTTGAGGGGAAAATAGTGAGGAGGGGTCAGAAGATAAAAGAAATAGAAGAATCCAGGGGAGGAGGAAAGAGGAAAAAAGAGTCCATATCCCTGAAATTTAAGATACAAACATGTTCCCAGAATTGGAGGATCTGGCTCATGAATACGAGTTCTGTGGGGCATGGCAGTTGTAGGCTGTCATCCTCAGAGTTAAAGTGAAACAGCAGGAAAGAAACCCTTGAAGCAAAAACTGGGTGAAGGCTGCTGTGTTTCATGAAAAGAAATGATATTTAACTTATTGGCAAACATCACGTAAGCATTCAACATGACAGTTCTCTCTCTCTCTTTTTTTTTTTTTTTTGTTTGACACAGAGTCTCACTCTGTCTCCCTGGTTGGAGTACCATGGCCTCATCACAGCTCACAGCAACCTCAAACTCTTGGGCTCAAGTGATCCTCTTGCCTCAGCCTCTCAAGTAACTGGGACTACAGGTGCCTGCCACAATACCCAGCTATTTTTTCTAATTTTGGTAAAGATGGGGTCTCCCTCCTGCTCAGGCTGGTCTTGAACTCCTGGGCTTAAGAAATCCATCCACCCCAGCCTCCCAGAGAGCTAGGTTTACAGGTGTGAGTGAGCCACCTTGCCCGGCCTAACATGACATTTCTTAATCTTCCTGTAACTTTCCTATCTTCTGGCTCTATAGGAGCAGGGAAAGAGTAATCTCTGGTGCCACACTACACCCAGCCCCCCGCTGGGCTGCTTCTCAGCTAGGTGGCCTCGAGTGAGCCACTTAACTCTCTGGGTCATGGTGGTCGTGATAACTTTGCTATTAGGATGAAATGAGTTAATGTACATAAGGTGCCCAGCCACAGGGAACATGCTGTGAACTATTACTATCCCAGCCACTCTGCTGAGGCACGTTAATCCTACATCACAAAGTGGCATGGGTTGGCCCTTGATAGCACTTCCTAATTACGGGCACTGTAAGGAACACTTCACACTTAAGAAAACATTTCATGCCCTAGGAAGCAGGAGTGTAATAATTATCCCACATATTATATGTAAGGATACTGAGGCACAAATCTCTTAAAATGAGATTATTAAGTAACTTGCTTCATTTCACTTATGACAAATGGCAAAGCTGACTTTAAACCTATGCAGTTTAGCTTTAGAAAAGGGCTCAGCAAACGAGGGCTTCCCACCTGGTTTTGTAAATAAAGTTTTATTGGATCACGGCTGTGCTCATTTATTTATACAGAGAGTGCCAAAAAAAGTATGCACATTTTAAGAAAGGAGAAAACAGTATTAAAATTATAAGGATCAATACATACTGATAATCCTTGTTATCTTGTATACTGTATCTTGTGCCTCTTGAAATTGCAGAAATCAAATGTGCCTTGATTATTACGATCTTAATATAGTTTCCCTTTCGTAAAATGTGTATAAATTTTGGGGCACCCCCAGTATGTCATCTGTGGCTGCTTTTGCACTAAAATGACAAATATGAAAGTTTTTGTTATCTAGTTTTTTGTTTTTTGAACCCACCACCCCCAGTAGGAACCAGGACCCTACTCCTTTGAGCCACAAGCGCCACCCCTGGTCTTTTTATGGTAAACATCTTCTGACTCCTGATCTAGACTCTATCTACTCTTATAACTAGTAGAACCTCTGTAAGTTGACCACCTAAGGGGCTGTAACAAACTGGTCAACATATGAAAATGGTCAACATAAGGAACTCGGCCCACTGTACGTGGTGCATGTTCAGTCTATGAAAATTAGGTCGACTTATGGGGTAGCCAATGCACAAAGGTGGTGAGCTATGAAGGTTCTGTATTAAAATCTGGTTGCTAGACTTAGCAAATAAAAGTATGGGATGCCTAGTTAAATCCAAATTTCAGATGAAAAGCTAATAATTTTTTAGTGTAAGTGTAATTCCATGTAACATTTGGCAACTCTACATTAAGGTAACCTTCCTCTCTGATAGAACTTTGAATACCTGGAGAAATTTTTCAGAATCCTTGATCTCTCCTTAATCATGGTAGGTTAGCGCTGCAAGGGACCTACGACGGTAAATGACTAGGCTGGGATCAATTCAGGAGTTGGTGATCACCATGCTGGGCCAGAACCATCTCTTTGCATAATGGGTGGCCCACTGAAGTTTTAAGTTTTAATGGTAATAATGTAGTGTGACATCCATGGGAAAGACTTAGGCCACAAGAATGGCCAAACCTAGAAAAATGATGACACAGAAGGACAAAATCACAGGATCTCACTCGTGGGTGCTGTGTCAAAAAGTTGAACTCACAGAAGCTGAGTCTAGAATAGTGGTGGTGACCAGAGTCTGGGGTCGGGGTGTAATGGAGAGATGTTTGTCAAGGGATACAAAGTTTGAGTTAGATAGGAGGAAAGACTTTGAGAGACCTACTGTACGAGGTGACTGCTGACGGCTTTACTCAATAGCAATGTATCGTATACTTGAACATTGCCAAAAGAATAGAATTTAAGTGTTTGCAGCACACATAAATGAAAAGCATATGAAGTAATGCATATGGTAATTAGCTTGATTTAGCCATTCCACTGTGCCTCTATCTACATGTATCAAAACCTCATGTTGTGTACTATAAATATATACAATTTTTATTTGTCAATTTGAAGAATATATAAACAGCGAGGAGAAAAGAGAAAGTCATCTCTGTGACTCGCTGTCCACTGGTCACCTCTCCAGCCTCACCTTCCTCCAGGCTTAAGCTATTTTTTAACAGCTGGCTTTGCCCCAAACCACCTTGGACCTCTGTAAAATAAAACCAGCAGCACTCTGCCAGGTGAACCGGGGCTGCTGCTTTCCTCCCTTCTGGGACATGCAGAGAATATTAGATATCGCAGAGAAGCAATTCAGAGTTAGATCATTTTGCTAATTCACAAGTCTGGGCTGGAAGAGAGGAACGCAGAGCTGGACTCAGACCTTGCCCCCAGGGGTGAGTCTTGTCCTTTGCTCACTCAAGGAAATGAGTGGATCTCGGTCCCACACGGACTCCTTTTCTCCCACCTCCAGCTCTCTTTGACCTTGAAGCAATTACCCAACTCCATTAACATGTCGATATTCATGCCAAAGTCCAGGAGATACTCAGTTTGTGGACAGCAGGGGAGATGGTACCTGAAAGGTTTATTCTCTTCACCTCCTGCTCTTCAGAGGCAATTAGAGACATACACAGCCTGAGGCCAGCAAGGAAGGACCCTGCCCTATGGGTAAAATTACCAATGTACCTTTTGTTTCTTGAGACTAGATGGACGCCTCCGCCTCCGCAGAGTTTCAAAATCTTGAGAAATGCCAACAACAAAAAATAAAACACAGGTCGATTGGTTTTACAATAAGGTCACAAATTCTTTGATGTTCCTCCCAGCAAGGTGGGATCCTGTCTGCTCCTCTTTGATCTGCATAGGGTTGTGTCTGCTTGACCAGGAAAGTTTGCTAGAAGTGATGCTTTGCAACATCCAGGGCAGGTTCCTGAAGCTCTTGCAGCTTTCTAATTGCCAAGACTCTTCACTAGAACATTCACTCTAATGGCCGGGCAACGCCATGTAAGAAATTCAAAGACCAGAGATGTCCTGAAGTGAGGAAAGCAGCCCCATGGAGATGCTCTGCTCAACAGTCCCAGCTGGCCAGCCTTTACCTTACAGGTTCAGGACACTTGCGTGTAGAAGCTTCCGTAGGTACCAGCACCCAAACTCGTGTCGCTCAGGCTGACTGAGTCTTCCATGTGGAGACTCCACATTTCATGGAACAAAGGCAAAGTATCCCCTACTCTGCCCAAACCCCTGACCATCAAATCTGTAAATATAACAAAATGGTGACTGTTTTATGCCACCAAATTGATTTGTTATGTACAGTAGACAACCGGAAAAATTATCAACTATTTATTGAAAGAGAGAGGAAGAGAGAGATACTTAGATATATAGCCTTGTATCACAGGCCTTCAAGGTCCATATTAAAATTTGCATTTTAAGAGCTTAAGACTGTGAAGAAGCATAACTATTGAAAATGTGAAAATAATTGGCTTATCTAAGACGGGCCGATTGTCTTCAAAGAGATCTACATAAAGATGACACCACAACTTGGAACAGCTCCTTCTTGGACAAGCAGCATCCTGGGGTTTGAAGGACCAGAGGTTTATTTTTCAAGGAGATGTTTACTTTTACTTTTGCTTCTCCATAGGATCCAACTTAGTATTATTATTCTTTTATTCCTCCCTCCTTGGACATAACCTTGCAGCAAAAGATCAAACTCCTGCCCCATTTCCCCAGTGAAGAAAAGAACAAGGGAAGGACTTGGATCTGCAGAGGTCCAGGGAGACCCCACGTAACTGGCAAATGTGCCGTTCGCATGTGTTTATTTTATACGCAGTTTCGA
Organism: Galagoides demidoff; assembly: GCA_963574575.1. NCBI lineage: Eukaryota > Metazoa > Chordata > Mammalia > Primates > Galagidae > Galagoides > Galagoides demidoff. The sequence goes on along the minus strand of CAUYQV010058625.1, from coordinate 15,006 downwards.
ATTCTTTGAGATCCTCGAGGATGTTGGTTTGGCAGATGTCAGTGGCCCGGCATTCCGCTGGCTTCTCTCTTGCTTTGTGTTAGAGACAAACACACGTAGACGTGGGGGAATTTGACATCAATGTGGAATCTAGGAATTAGGTGAAAGCTACAATGGACCAGAAGTTAAGAAAGTGGACTATCAATCTTGATGGCAGGCACATAAGTCAGTAAAGAAAGCACTTTACACATGAAACTGCTTCATAGCAAGAAACATCTGATACCTGAAGATTAATCAAAGCACAATTGCTTCTTAAAATGGTCATAATGGGCAAAATGTCGGGAGTGTTTGTTACATCACAGCAGAGGTTTGGGTGTCTCTGCGATCATTCTCCTTCCACACCATGTTGCACTCTGTTTTTATTTTAATACTCTAAAAGATATATTCCATCTTGCTTTGGATTTGAGAAAATGAAAACTAGAAAGATGATTTAGCCAAGGCACATGGCTGCTTCATGAACTGGAACCCAGACCGTCTAATTTCCAAGTACAACTATGTCTTTTGAAGACGGAAACATTGTCGTGATGGGGGAGGGTGGGAGAGAGAAGGAAGAGGAACAGGAGGCAACCAGGGTAAGAAGAAAATCACAGAAACAGTGAATGTCATTTACTGAAAGGGTAGGGAAAGAACTGCCATAATACTTGTAACTTTCCACGTTCAATAATCATAATAAAAAACCTCATGAATTAAATAACCCACATTTTGTGCATCCTATATGCACATTTACATCAAACCCCATGTCCATCAATTTTTAAGTTTTAATTGAATTGATGAATTTGCTTCTTGCAGAATAATTTATATTGTCTACATAGGATTGATAAAAAGATAATCCCTGCAGAGGGTAATATATAAAATAGTCTACATATTTTGATTTCATAGTGCTCACTGTAGAGAAACCAGTCTCACAAAAGCATGTTGGTAGGAATGGAAGAAAAGATTTTAAGACAACTTCAGCAAGCTTAAGATATTTATTTTTAAATTTTATCTAAAATGAAGCAAATAGGATTATAATTTCAAAATCTTCATCAATTGCTTAGGCACCATATCTGAGCCTGAAGTCTCTTGAGGTGGCAATGGTTGTCTTAAGATGCAACACTCAGTACCCAAATCCATGCTTCAGATAGGGGCTGTTAAAAGCAGAAGGTCAAATCAGTATCTTGGAGACATATCTGTATCCCACCTTGGCTGTGGCATTATTCACAGCAGCCAAGATGTGGAAACAACCTAGGTTTTCAGTGGTGGATGAATTGCTATAGATAATGCAGTGTGCACACGTGCCCACAGGAAGATCATTCAGTCTTAAAAAAAGAAAAAAGGAAATTCTGCTATTTGAGACAACATGGATGAATCTAAAGGCCATTATGCTGAAGTGAAATAACCAGGCACAGAAAGACAAGCACTGCATGATCTCACGGGTCTGTGGACTCTAAGGAAGCCAAACTCTGAAACAGAGAGAACAGTGGCAGCTGCCGGGACGGGAAGGTGGGGCACGGTGAGATATCGGTCAAAGAGTGCAGAGTTCAGTGATGGGGGCTGAATACATTCTGGAGCTCTAATGCACAGGAGGTGACTGCAGTTAATAAGGATGTATGTTTGAAATTTACTAAGAGAGTTGATCTTGAGTGTTCTCACCACACACACAAAGGCAGCCATGATAAGTGATGGGTATGTTAACTGGCCAAGTTGTGATAATCATTTCACAACCTATTTGTTGTGTATTTGTATGTCAGAACAGCCACATTGTACCTTAAATATACATAATTTTTAAAACTGGAACAAAAAGAATAGGGAATATAACGACAAAACCCTTCCTCAGGAACCAGATCTCACTTTCCCCTACTGGGTTCTTACAGAATGAGGGTGCACAGTCAGAAATGAAATCGAGTTACAGAAAATGTGAAAAGTTCCATTTCTTTCATGCCAGAGTTTGTGAAATGAGATCCATAGCCCTTAAACATTTCATCTGTCAAAAAAGTGACTCTGAATGGTGACTTTAGAACTGTATAAAATCTACCAAAGTCAACTGCTTTATTTAATCAGTGAACACAACCCCTCTGAAACGTAGCATCTTCAAAGACAGTCAGTTTTGGTAAAATGTCTTTCTTTAATTGACCCCCTTTTCGTATATATTTAATGTAAAGGATAACCATATGTTCCTGGGTAAGACCTATTTTACAAGGCGTGAGACTGGGTCCACAGCCAAATGGAACATGGCGGTGTGTGGAAGGCTCGGCAGCGGCATGTAGGAGCCTGCAGCTCGACCCGGCACAGGAGCCCCTTCCCCAAGACCTGCCTAAAGCCGAAATGGAGCCCCAGGGCCAAGTGTTGCCAAAAAGAGAGGGAAATAACATATGTTTTTCCATCATCCTCTGGTTACAAATGAATTCACTTAGCAAACAATGGAAAAGTAAATGGGGTGCGTTTTGCCCTTTTTAAGAGCTGACATTGCTATTTTGATCTTTTTCCATACCATAGTAGAGGCGGCAGTGCCAACGACGAATTTTATTCTGTTCAGTAACATTTTCTTGACAGAGTCCCAAGTTTAATAAAGTGGAGAAACATTTCTTGCATTTGACATAAAGTTTTGAGTCTGTAAGTAATAAAATCTGGAGGAAAACATCTCTAATGTTTAGTCCAACATTGCTGCTTCCCCCCAGGTGGTTGATTAACAAACACACAATAAAATTCAATGATGTGGCAACCAATAAGAGAAAAATTATTGCTGAATCTACTGTAATAAATAATTAATATGAGGCAAATAGTAACAATATAGGGTTAGGAGGAGGAAAAAGACCTATTAAAATACCTGAGTTCTTAGAGGAGTTTGCATGTTCAAGGGCATTACTGGAAGGCTGGAGGACACAGACCCTCAGCATCTGTTCTGTCATCCCCTGGGAAGGTCTGCAGCCACCTTGGCTAACCTCTTTCTTGCTCCACTAAGTAAACATGGCAGAAAGATTCAGTTTGGCCAAGAATGAAGCATCCTTTACTCCATCAGGCACTTTTTTCTTCGTCATAAGGGAGCATTCAACTGGTTTTCCAAAGGCACAGGTGCAAGATAGAATTCTCTCTGCCTTGTTGGGTGGCTCTTCCTTCTTTTGGGAGGGTGGGGAGGGGGGCTCCGCCCTCAGGGTCCTCTGATAAGGGCAGCATCAGTCTCCAATGGGACTCGTTCACAGCTCTGGAGAGACACTTAATGCTCTAATTGGGTGGTCAACATTTGGACTTAATTTTGAAATTCATTTTCTTCACAGTCTTTGTAAACCTAACATTATAAACAAGTATAGTTAATTTGGATGTCTCTGGGCAATTTTCATCCGTATGTACCTTGAAGCCTAAATTAAAAAACAAGTAGACTAGAAGACTCTAGCTTGCTGTCAGAAAATCGCTGTCTTAAAGCGTGTGTGTGCATAAGACACATAAGTCTATTAAAGAAACAGTAAGTCCCTGGATTGTAAGCTCCTTGAGGGCATGATCTTATTTAAACGCAGTGTTTAAGAAATCATTGTTATTCATACTTGTAATCAACAAATATTTACTATGTGTCTGGTGTTATCAATCAGTTGATAAATGAATATAAAGGAATAAATAAACAAGTGAATAAATAAACTATTGGCTTTGTAGCCTTGTCATATTTCTCAACCATTATATGCCCTTGTTCTCCACGACCTGAAAAAATACAATTTGTAAAAACCCCTTCTAGCCCACAGATGGGAGTGAGCAAATCCTGCTAAATGTCATTAGCATCATGGGAACACAATTTGTGTTAATGTAAAGCTCATGTAGCTTCAGGGTAATTGAGGATTCACTTGAGCACCTTCTGAATTTACATACACTGTGGGTATCCTAATGACATTATTAACATTAAGCCTTTTTAGATAAAGAAGCTCCAAGTTTAATTACACAGGAGTCTCCCTTTATCCACAGGCTATACATCCCAAGACCCTCAGTGGATACCTGAACCTCACCTTCTCCCAAACCCTATGCGGAGGGTGCCAAAAAGTGGATACACGTTTTTAAAAAGGAAAAAATCTGTGTTAAAGTTGTAATACCAACTATATGCTAATAATGTTTATTATCTTGTACTTTGTATCTCGTATCTCTTGTAATTACAGAGGGCAAACCAGTCCCCACTGCGTCCCATCTCTACAGCCCTCAGCTCAGCCACATGCAGAAAAGAGGCCGGTCTACCATGAATGCTCCGTTTTCATGGTGCCAACTTTCTTCTTCACCACAGTGTTGTAATCTCATAAGGAAACAGAGGGTTTGGGCGGGGCGTACTGACCAGCAAGTGAGCAAGAGCTTCAGCACGTGTTAGTGTAAGAATCCTGTTTATGCAACTGTGCGTGTGTGTACGTGCACGCGTGCGCACACACACACACACACGCACACAAAGTAATGCAAAAAAGAATAGTTACCAGAATACAAATGCTCATTCTGTGATGAGATTTCAAGTGAATTTGAGCTTTTCATTTATATTTTTCTATTGCTTGAATTTTTACAAAGAGTAATATATAATTTATACACATAATCAAAAAATAGTTTTTGGACAAATTTGTGGGATACGAGTGTCATTTTGTTACATGGATATATTGTATAGTGGTAAAGTCGGGGCTTTTAGTGATGAACACTGTTCCCATTCAGTAATTCCTCATAATCCGGCCCCTCCCAGGCCTCTCCACACTCTTGAGTCTCCATTGCCCATCACTCCACACTCGGTGCCCATTGGGTGACACTATTTAGCTCCCACTTATCAGTGATAGCATGCAGTATTTGTCTTTCTGTTTCAGAGTTGTTTTATTTAAGAATATGGCCTCCAGTTCCATCTACATTGTTGTAAGAGTTATGACTTTATTCTTTTTTACGTGGCTGAGTCGTGTTCGATGCTGTACATGTTTTCGTTATCTAGTCCTCCAGTGATGGGCATGGAGGTTGGTTCCACATCTTTGCCATATTGCTGCAGTAAAAACATGAGTACAGGTTTCTTTTTGATAGACTGATTTCTTTTCCTTTGAATAGATACCCAGTAGTGGGGTTGCTGGCTGGAATGATAGTTCCATTTTTAGCTTTTTGAGAAATCTCTAATATCTGATATTTTTTGTCTTTTTATAATAGCCATTCTGACTGGCGTCAAGATAATGTCTCATTGTGGTTTTAATTTGCATTTCTCTGATGATTAGTGATTTTTTTCATATACTTGTTCATTTATGTGTTTTCTTTTATAAAGTGTCTGTTCCTGCCCTCCGCACACTTTATTTTTATTTTTTTGTTAAATCACAGCTGTGTACATTGATGCAATTATGGGGTACAATGTGCTGGTTTTATGTACAATTTGAAATACTTTCATCAAACTGGTTCACATAGCTTTCACTGCATTTTCTTAGTTATTGTGTTAAGAATATTTATATTCTACCCTCAGTAGATTTAACATATATACCCCTGTAAAATGCACCGTAGGCTTCATCCAGTTTTTAATGAGAGTATTTGGAGGGTGGCTGTTGCCTTATTTGACTTCCTTGTAAGCTCTGGATATTAATCTCCTGTTAGATACATAGTTTGCAAACATTTTCTCCCATTCTGCAGGTGTCTGTTGACACTGTTGATTCTCTTGTTCTTTGCTTTGTTTTGTTTCCTGTAGGCCTTTTGCTGTGAAGTTACTTTTTAATCTAATTAAGCCCCATTCTTCTATTTTTGTTTTTGTTGCCTGTGTTTCTGAGGTCTTAGTCATGAAATCTTTGCCTAGACCAATATCCAGAAGAGTTTTTGCCAGGTTTTCTCCCAGTATTTTTATAGGTTTAAGGTATACATTTAAGTCTTCAATCCATCTCAAGTTGGGTTTTGTACATAGTGAGAAATAGGGGCCCAGTTTCATTCTTCTGTCATTCAACTTCTCCAGCACCATTTATTGCCAAGGTTGTCCTGAAATTACTTCTGCCTTAAATTAAAGGGTGATGACTCTGCAGAGAGCTTGGGTCTGAGTCACTGCACATCTGAGTTTGGACAAGCGACACATCCTCTCTGGCTGCTATTCCTCAGCTATAAACTGGGGCGAACAGACAGTCCTGCCCTAGAAGTGGAGAGAGTGAGCTGGCAGAGCAGAGGAGGCTCCAGGGTCCAAGAGGGGTACACACAGCCAAGGAATGTCACCCATGGCATGGCCAGGCTGTGGAGGAAGGACAGAGGTAGGAGACGCGCCCGGCTTCCGTGGGGCTCGCAGACTCGTCCGGAGAATCAGATGCAGCAACTTGGCGCCTCCCGAGGCCGCGCCACTGGCTCTCCTGCCTCACAGGAACCACAGCCACTGTAATTCAAGCCGTTAGCCTTCCAGCTCCGTTTGAGTTGTCAAAATCCCCTTTTCTGTTTTATGTCATAAGTTCAGAACAGCCCCAGCAGCAGCTCTCCATGGCTCCAACCTTGGCGTTCCCTGCATGGGAACCAGAGAGGGAGCGGCTGCAGGGACCTGTAGTCCAAAATGTCCTTTCATCAGGACAAGGAGGAGGCATCTCACAGCAGGCTGGTGTGGTGGTTCTTTCACCTGTCTCTATGCATATTGGCTTTCTGGTTTTGTTTTGTTTTTTTGAGACGGAGTCTCACTCTGTCACCCTGGGTAGAGTTCTGTGGCATCACAGCTCACAGCAACTCCAGACTCTTGGGCTCAAGCAATCCTCTTGCCTCAGCCTCCCAAGTAGTTGGGACCACAGGCACCTGCCACAATACCCAGCTAACTTTTTCTATTTTTAGTAGAGACCAAGTCTAGCTATTGCTCAGGCTGATCTTGAACTCCTGAGCTCAGGCTACCCAGAGTGCTAGGATTACAGGGGTGAGCCACTGCGCCCAGCCCCATGTTGGCTTTTGAAAAGAACAGTGATTGACAGTGAAGTGATTCCCGTCCCTGAAGAGAAGGAAAAAACCAGAAGACTGGTTTCCCTGCAGCTGTGGGGTGGAGAACCCTGATGGAGAAGGTTGTGACAACTCAGAAAAGAAGAGCCCAGGAGCCCAGGGGCTGAGGAGCAATAATAACAATGACCACGTCTCCTCACCTTCCCTGGCTGCAGAACACCTCAGCCTTACAGGGCCAGAGTCTGTAAGGACCTGCGTGCCCAGGTTTCCCGGCCAGGGCAAGGCAGGTGCAGCTCTACTTGGAGGAACTCAGCTGAGACGTCAACTGAGGACGAGGGTCCCTGGGGGACCAGGTTGACTAGTGAGCACAGGAAGTATCTCACTGCCGGAGGTGCTGGAGGTTCACCGGGCACCTTCCTGGCTGAGCCGGGTGTTGGTCATGGCCCTGTGGCTTTTCCAGCCTCAGGCAGGGCAGCCGGAGCTCTTTTCTTATCAGCCCCTTCCAGGCTTGAATTTGTGCCTTGTTCCTAGAAGCTTAGCCTCAAGTCACCCAATACCCTGCTACTAAACTTCCTTTCTACTTAGAAGTGAGTTTCCTATGCATAACTTAAAACCCTGAAAGATACAAATGCCTAACGTTAGAGAATAGTTTTCAGCCTTCTGGAGCTGGAGAACCATGGCTGGGTGCAGTTGTTGCTAAGCTGGGAGCCTAGAGCCTGCTTGTTCACCACTGTCCAGGACAACCATCACACAAAGGGGGCCTCCCACCACTCCATCCGCTCTGGGTCTCCAAAACCCTCATTGTTCTTAATACACAAGTCCCCCCTCCCCATATCAGTGGTTCCCAAACTCTGTTACCTATTATAAGCACCTGGGGAGCTTCTAACAATCCCCAATGCCCACACCGTACCCCACACAAGTTAAACCAGAGCCACTGTGATGGTCTCCAGGGATCATTAATTTTTAAGCACCCCAAGTGATATGCAGCCCAGTCTCAGAACCAGTGGTTCTCAAAGCATGTGCTACCCTGGGACCAACATCCCTGGGAGCTTGTTAGGAATGCCAGGCTCAGCCCCCACACCAGACCCACCCAAATGGAAATTCTTAGTAGTACCCACTACCCCACACGCAGCCATCTGGGTTGCCATAAGCCCTCCCAGCTAATCCTGGCGCATGTTCAAGTTTGAGAATCATGGGACTAAATCCCTCTTGGCCTGTAATTTAGGTATTTTTATACTGGTCACTGCTTAAGAAAACTTTCATTCTTGTAACTGTTGATGATACCTCATGATACAAATTTCCTCATAGAGAAAATTTTCTGCCCATTCCTTACTCAAGTTTAGAGCAAATCAAGTTTTTTTTTTAAATCTAAAATAGTTCATTGTGTTTATTCAACTAGACTGTTAACTTCATTTTGAAAGGTTGTACTAAAAAAAAAATTGGTGGGATAGTTAGCAAGGTTTGAATTATGGCAACTACGCACACACATGCACCTGCCCACACGAGGTGACTACTACCCATCCCTAGCACACACACATACCTGCCCACGCGAGGTGAATCCTGCCCATCCCTAGCACACACACGTACCTGCCTGCATGAGGTGAATCCTGCCCATCCCTAGCACACACACGTACCTACCCATACGAGGTGAATCCTGCCCATCCCTAGCACACACACGCACCTGCCCACGCGAGGGGAGTCCTGCCCATCCCTAGCACACACACGCACCTGCCCATGCGGGGTGAGTCCTGCCCATCCCTAGCACACACACGCACCTGCCCTCACAGGGTGAATCCTGCCCAGGCCTAGCCGACAGACACACCTGCCCACACGAGGTGAGTCCTGCCCATCCCTAGCACACACACGCACCTGCCCACACGTGGTGAGTCCTGCCCATCCCTAGCACACACACGCACCTGCCCACGTGAGGTGAATCCTGCCCATCCCTAGCAGCACTCGTGGATCTAAGGGACAGGAAGGAATCAGAGCTTTATGCAGAAAGACCCACTGTGAGATTCTGCATTGCTTGGCACGTTGCTTTCCCAGGTGGAGAAAGATTATTTTGTGATGTTTTCTGTGTAATAGTACAGTGGTCCCCAACATTTTTGGGACCAAGGACTGGTTTCATGAAAGCCAAGATTTCCACAGACGGGTAATCTGTGGGGGCTCGTAGCCTAGACCCCTCACATGGACAGTTTACCACAGGGTTCACACTCCTCTGAGATTCTGATGTCGCTGCTGATGTGACAGGACAGAGAGCTCAGGTGGTGATGTGAGCCGTGGGGAGTGACTGTAAACACAGATGAAGCTTTGCTCCCTCACCCACTGTTCCCCTCCTGCTGGGAGGGCCAGCTCCTACCAGGCCAAGACCCATACCCCGCTGAGGCCTGGGGCTTGGGGACGGCAGTAACAGAAGGTCAAAGAGAGCTGTCTTCAAAGCCAGCTCTGCCACCCAGCAGCAGCAGAACGAGAATGATCTTGCTGCACCTGTAGTAACAAGGGCTGTCAATAAATGACTCCATGGTTGTTAATTTTATGATTGCTGTTCTCATCATTATGGCAATGGCCACCTGGAGTTCTTCCATATCCCATCACCCACTTGAGACTTATAAGCACGGGGAAGAATTACCTCACCAAGCTTATGTTTCCATTCAATCCTGAAAAGGGAAGCTTCTAGAAAGCCTGAAAGAGAGGAGAGGTTTGCTACATTTTGAGCACAATGCCTTCTCCCCAGGCTCCAACATGAAACAGAGCCTCTGGGTTTCAGGAAATTGTATGAGAAGATAAGTAATTACTTGAAGACTGTCATGTCTATTCTCTTTGTGATATGCTCAGGTTTGCTATTTTTATTTTTATTAATTTTTTGGCCAGGGCTGGGTTTGAACCCACCACCTCTGGCATATGAGGCTGGCACCCTACCCCTTGAGCCACAGGTGCCACCCAGATTTGCTATTTTTAAACTAACATGGTAATTAACAGTTAACACCTGCCACAAAGGGCCTGTTAAGAGACTAATATGTCTTGTGCAGTGAAAGCTCAAAGAGATAGAGACCGTTGTGTGTGATTAGAAGTGGAGAGAGCAAAATGCAGAAGCTTAGATGTGATGGTTAAGAATCAGAACCGACATTAATTAATTAAGCATTTTCTATGTGCCAAGCTCCAGTTAAGAAGCTCCACCAGTTTTATTCATACACAGCTATAACCCCTGTATTACAGATGGAAACCAAGGCACAAAGAGATTACGTAAACAATACAAATGTGGAGATTTGAACCCAAATTTGCCTCAATGCAGAGTTTCCACTCTTAACCTGCTGAGGAGTGAGGGGGGACTACAGCGCCACACCCCGTGATTAGAACTTCCAGAGTCCTGCTCGCCTCTGCTATAAAGACACCATCATATTTGTTGCCATGTCTGGGGTGGCTATGATATAGTAGGCTCAGGCTGGATGTCAAGTGGGTGTACAGAAAAATAATGTGGTAAATTGTCATCAGCGTCACCCTGCGAGTGTCTCAGTGGAAGTTAGAGCTGAGATCTGTGGTCCAGGAGAGCGGAAGGGAATTCCAGGCAGAGGGAACAGCCTACACAGAGGCCTGGGAACCTGAAAGTACGGCCCGTTAGTGCAATGTAAGTGTTCAGTGTGGCTGAAATGCAGACCAAGAGCCTTACTGGGTTCTCTTAGAGCTTGTGACTTTACTCTGACAACAGGAGACACTGAAACTCAGATAGTCATTGAACAGGTGGTGTTCAGGGAAAATGAAACACAGACTCTGCCTTAAGTGTGTGTGTGTGTGTGTGTGTGTGTGTGTGTGTGTGTGTGTGTGGAGTAGTCCCCAGGGACTTGGCACTTCCCCCGTGTCTTCCTTGAGTCCCTCCTGTACCTGATCCCTGGAGGCCCTCTGAGAGCTGGTGTAGGCCACTCCCTCTCTCTCTGGTGGGAAGGCCATTTGCCCTGACCTTAGGGTCTCAGGGTCACAAAAGGACTGACCATCACCCCAAATGTGGTGCTAGGTGATGTCATGGACTGGGATGTGCTAAGGAGACTGAAGACCATGTCCCATCCCTGGGCCAGACCACCAGCAGTGTAAATTTGTGTGTATTTTTAATATATCTTAAATATCACAGTTTTCATTTTTTAAAACAAGTGCAGAAACTCAAGCAATGGAAGTTGTGTGAAGCCTTCTTGTCAGCCAGGATACCTTGCTTTTCCCATTTCTACCCCTAGGAGTTTGGTCATTTCCTCAAACAGTAAAATAAAAAACAAAAAGAAAGAAAAACATATGACAATTTGACCAGCAGGGGGCAGCAAGAGACAAAGAATAAGTGGCTCACTTCCGCTTCCCCAGCCCCCAACTTGGTTTGAAACCTGAATTGGAACAGTTTAAACTGGGAAGAGGGCAGTGGAGGAGAAGGGACGGAATCCAAACCACAGAATCCCAATTCATAATGTTAAGTGGATACAGAACTTGCTGGAACAAGATTTAACCCAGGACAATAACCAGATTGCCATTTTTTTTTTTTTTTGGACCTCTGTGGACAAAGGCTGCCCAGTGGATTTGAAAAGAGACTCTGGCTCCCTTTGGTGATGTCCACTAACTCAGAAATGTGCATGTTATCTGGGAAATATCCCACAGATAAGATGAAAGAACGTGGTTCTTTCTGAATAAAATCTTGCAACCTACATTCATTTTACTGTGAACTGGAAATGGGCAGCTGGGGCTCTGGGGTCCAGTCTTGGCCAACTCAGGGCCCAGCTGAGCAGGTGAGGAGACGTGTGGCGAGTGAGGAGGGCAGGCGAGTGGGCCCAGACTGACTCTCTCACTTCCCCGTGAATCCTTTAAGGTGTAAAAATGTGAGCCCTGGTGCCAAGAAACATGGACCCAAAGGAGGAGTGTGAGGCAGGCGTCCACCCTGTGGCCAGGGGGCCATGTGCTGATTCTGTGAACACTTTTTTCATTTATCTGAGGTATCAGACGTCATGAAAAGTACGCACCGACCTTTTTTTTCTTTTTTTGCTGATTGGCTTTCGTTAGTGTTTGTATGTTTAATGTGTGGCCCGAGACAACTCTTCCTCCAAAGTGTGACAGAGGAAAAAGAAGGCTGGACAGCCCTGTAAGGGGAAACAGCAAGGAGACGGTGGCAGCGGTGGGAGTGTCCCGCGTTAGTTAGGTTACAGAAATAGTTATTTGGGTCCTACACTGAAATGGTGGAGCTGGAAGTCCCGGCATTGTCCGCACGTGGACGCTTGAGCTTGTGTCTGTTTGACAGAGTCTGTGCCAGTGTCCCAGGGCTGCCATGACAGAGTTTGGAGGGGTGCTTATCACACCAGAAATCTATTCTGTCATGGTTCTGGAGGCCAGAGGTCAAGACCAGGGCTCTGGCAGGCAGTGCTCCCACTGAGGGCTCTGGGCAGAGTCCCTCCTGTCCTCTCTCTGGTACCCGCTGGCTCCCGGCCGTCCTTGGAGCTCTTAGCTTGCAGCTGCCTCCCTCCAAATCCTGCCACCTTCACACAGCTTCTTCCCCGCACATGGGTCTGTCTAAATCTCCCTCTCCTTTTCCTGACAGATACCAGTCACTGGGCTTAGGGTCTATCCTAGTCCAGTCTGACACCATCTTAACTACTCACATCGTGAAGACCCGAGCTCTAAGTAAAAGTCACATTCTGAGGTTCTGAATGGTTGTGAATTGGGGGGGGGGGACACTATCCAACCCAGAATGGACCCTGAACACTAGTTGTGTTGTGGCACTGAGGTAGACAGTGCTGGGCTCCAATCCTAGCTGTCACTTAGTCTCCCCAAACCACGGCTTTCCCCTCTGTGAAATGGCCACACTATCCCTGCTGGGGCTGTGACAGGGACCAGAGATGGAGGCTTCATACAGATGACCCACAGTAGTGGTCTGGTGGGAAGTGAGTCGTGCTGCAGGGGAGACCTGCTCTGCCCTTCACGGGGGGCCCCCAGGGACTTCTCAGCCTGCCACAGTGTCCCAGGTGTCTCCCCAACTCCTGTGCCCCAAACTGTGCTCTCAGAAGCTTTATTAGCCAGATTTCAGCTTGGAATGTGTTACGGTGAGCCCTTTCCTGGGTGAGGTACACCTATGTAGATTCTGCCTCAGTTCAGTGAATAATGACAGGTGTGTCAGAGACAGTGCAAGACCAGTGAGGGGAAGGGGGAAGGTGCTGAGCAGGGCAGTGAGTTCTCAGCCCCCAGACATAACCAGTGGATGTGACCTCAGTACTGGTGAAGCCAGTCTGGCCAGAGCAGGGCTTTGTCTGGGGAATCAGGCATAATTAGCAATCACAGAGGGGGATGCTGAGAGAGTTGCATCCACCCTACTCTTGAGTGTGCGCTGGGCTAGTTGTCGCCTTTCCCCGTCCGGCAGAAAGGGCGGCACCGTGCGTGTTCGGTATGTGAAGGGAGAAGAGAGCTCTAGTAGCTTTAGAAGGAAAATGAAAGAACACGCACACAGTTCAGACTTGGAGGTCGCGCCTAGAAGGTAAAGAAAGACAAGAGACAAAGTGTAGTTCAAGAGAGTCAGCAAAGTTGGAGCCGACTTGCAATATATAGGGGAGTGGAAGGGGCTACGTGCAGGATCAGGGAGAGGCCATTATCCACTGTGCTTTTAGCATTGCTGTTTACCCTTACAATAAAAGATATGGGATATGGATAAATGCCCATGACCTTATATTTGGCAATAGTTTCTTTGCTATGATATCAGTTTACAAGCCACTGAAGAAGAAAAAATAAGTGAATTAGACTGTGGTGCAGTGAAAACCTTTTGTGCTTCAGGAAACACTACCAAGACAGCAGGGAATAAAAGAACCCTATAGAATAGCAGAAAATATTTACCAATTATATATCTGAACAATAAAGAACTCTTACACATCAACAACAAAAGATCAATTAAAAAATGGGCCCAAAATTAATCTTCAAAGAAGATAAGCAAATAGCCAACAAGTGCAGGAAAAGAGGCTCAGGGTTCTTAGTCATTAGAAAAATGCAAATCAAAAGTACTTCCTGCCCACCAGGGTAGCTGGAGAACATTGCCCCACCAATTGAACTGAATTTGTCTTTCAAGAATGCCAAAGAGCAATATAATACACATTTTTTTCAAGTACACTGGCTAAGTCACCAAGACAGGCCAAATGTTTGGTCATCAGACATGGCTCAATAAATGTCAAAAATTGGAAATAATATAAGTGACTGATGCTCTTATCATAATAATATTAAATTATAAACCAACAAACAGACGGTATCTACAAATCTTTAAATACTTTTAAATTAAACAAAAAAATATTTGAATAATCCATGGGTCAACAAGTACTGATATCCTTCTCCATCTTTGTAATTGTAAGCTCCATTGTGACACCAAAGTAAATTCTATGTACCAAGAAATAGTACAGTGCCCTGCCTTTTCTCTCCTGTTTGTTTACTGAAAAACAAGCAGCTAACTCTGCCTTTATATCCAAAGATCCAGGATTTTAAGATTGTCCTATTGTGTCCTCCAAAAATGATAAGTTAAAGTCCTAACCTCTAGTACTTTACAATGTTGCCTTATGTGAAAATAGACTCCATTTGGAGTCTGTAGAGTTTTCTGAATACGAGATCACATGGTCAGCAAACAGGATAGTCCGACCTCCTCTTTTCTGATTTAAATACCCTTTATTTGTTCTCTCTTGCCTGATTGCTCTGGCTAGGACTTCTTGTACTATGTTGAGTAGAAGTGGTGACAGAGGGCACCTTTGTTTTGTTCCAGTTCTTAGGGGGAATGTTTTCAACTTTTCTCCTTTCAGTATGATGTTGGCTGTTGGTTTGTTATTATGGCTTTTGTAATTTTGAGGTATGTTCTTTCTATGCCTAGTTTGTTGAGTGTTTTTGTATGAAAAGGTGCTGGATTTTAAGGAATGTTTTTTTCTGTTTCTATTTAGATGACCATAAGGCGTTTATTTTGCTTCTGTTTGTGTCATAAATCACATTTATTTCCATATATTAAGACATCCTTGTATTCTTAGGTTGAAACTCCCTTGACTGTACTGAATTATCATTTTAATGGGTTGTTATATATATTTCCTAGTGTCTGTTGAGGATTTTTGAGGGATATTGGTCTGCAGTTTTCTTTGTTGGCTGTGT
>CAUYQV010058622.1:0-11132 GCA_963574575.1 Galagoides demidoff | reverse complement strand
TTGGAAGGAGGGGAAATTAAGAACACAGACTCTGCCACTAGGCAGCCTGGCTTCAAATCTTGGATTTGACATTTAATAACTGTGTCATCTTGAATAAATCTGTTCATCAGTTTTGCCTCACTTTCCTCACATTTTTTTTTTGAGGGAGACACTAGTGATCCTCTTGCCTTAGCCTCCCAAGTAGCTGAGACTACAGGAGCCCACCATAACGCTTGGCTTTTTTGTTTGTTTGTTTTTGAGACAGAGTCTCACCATGTTGCCCTCGGTGGAGTGCCGTGGCGTTACAGTTCACAGCAACTGCAAACTCTTGGGCTTAAGCCATTCTTTTGCCTCAGCTTCCCAAGTACAGGCACCCGCCACAACTCCTGGCCATTTTTTTTTTTGTTGTGGTTGTTGCAGGCGTCATTGTTGTTTAGCTGGCCTGGCCCGGGTTTGAACCCGCCACCCTTAGTGTATGTGGCTGGCACCTTAACCACTGTGGGCGCTGAGCCTTTTTTTTTTTTTTTTTTTGAGACAGGGTTTCACTCTTGCTCAGGCTGGTCTTGAACTCCTGAACACAGGCAATCCACCCACCTTGGCTTCCCAAATTGCTAGGATTACAGACGTGAGCCATAGCACCTGGCTTACTTTCCCCATATTTTAAATGGGAACAACAATAATACCTGTCTCATAGGATTGCTGTAAGGATTAAAAGATTAAGCACTCAAACTGTACAAAAGAGATTTATGTAACTAAAACATTTTTACCCCCATAATATTCTGGAATTTAAAAAATAAAAAAGTTTAAGCACTAACGTGATACTTGGTGCATAGTAATTGGCATATATTATATATTTTTGTTAGTCTTGTTTTTCCTAGTTAATCATTGCCTCATTTATAGTTTGCTTAGCTTTTAATATGCCTGTAAATAATTCAGCCTTAAAATTTCTAACGGAGGGCAATAAGTCACTGGGTAGGGTGCTGGCCACATATACTGAGGTGGGTTCAAAACAGGTCTGGGCCAGCTAAACAACAATGACAACTGCAACTGAAAAATAGCCGGGTGTTGTGGTGGGTGCCTGTGGTCCCATCTACTTGGGAGGTTGAGGCAAGAGAATCGCTTAAACCCAAGAGCTTGAGGTTGCTGTGAGCCGTGACACTTTACCACAGCACTCTACCCAGGGCGACAATTTAAGACTCTGTCTCAAAAAAAAACAAACAAAAAATAAAATTTCTAATGGAGATATAAAATTCTTGCCAATATGGCTAAACATAGTAATTTAGCAGTTCCTGGATCCTTCTATATTCCTGCTCCACTCTCTAAGCAGGGGTCCTCAAACTTTTTAAACAGGAGGCCAGTTCACTGTCACTCAGACCGTTGGAGGGCCGGACTGCAGGCCCCAGGACAAGTCGGCTGCTAAGCAGGACAGGCAGTGGGGGCAAGCAAACACCCAGCAGGCCAGATAAATGTCCTAGGTGGGCTACAGTTTGAGGACACCTTCCCTAGAGCCAAGGTTCACAAACTGCCAAACTTGGACCAAATTCAGCCTGATTTTGTAAATAAAGTTTTATTGAAACACAACCATGCATATGCATTTACATATTATCTATGATTACTTTCAGACTACACCAGCAGAGTTGAGTAATTGCACCTGAGACATTATGGCCAATAAAACCTAAAATATTTAGTATTTGGTCCATTATAGAAAAAATATGCTCACTCCTTTAATCAAAAATGGCATTTTTTTCCCAGATATGTTTTAATAAGAGACTTTAGTGTACTTTGAAAATATTGAGGGTGGTAAAATTAGAAAGAAATTGATAAGGATATGGTCCCAGCCCCCTGTGATGTTTTTTGTGATTACATAAAAATTATTAACCTACAAGAAAATAGTAGGGAATTCCATTCCTTTCTCTTAGTGTAGGAAATGTCAGATTTAGGACTCAATATTGCTTGCTGCTGATCTTTTTGCTAAAGGATGCTGTCAAGGCCAATATGTCTAAAATTAGAGAACAGAACAGAAGGAGGGCAGACAGGGATAGACCATGCAACTTTCACTCGTAATCACAGAACTCAACTCCCTATGTGGTTGCCTGGCCAGGTTCCCAGTTGAGAAGGGGAGATCTTTGTAATGTTTCCAGCCTTCATTTTCATGGCCTGTTGGACTTTGGTTGATCTGAGCCTCTATTCTCTCCTTGCCTTGCCTTGCCTTTTCTTTTCTTTTGGGTATTTTTTATTGTTGGTTCATTTTCTTTAGCCTAACTGACTTTTTATTCTCAATCTGTAGGAAGCTTCACTTTTTAAAATTCGTTGGGGATTTTAAGCAGGAATTAAAGAAGGAAGGCCAACTGAGTTGTTCACGCTCAAACTTGACTTCCCCTCAATACATATCTGAAAGAAATTGAATGCTAGATACTTAATAAGAAGATGTGGAAGGGCCTTTAAGTTACTAGCCATTTTTGAAAATGTCTACATTTCCTTCAGCTCCACAATTGCAGTTCCAAAACAGATAGGCTGATGCTAATTTAAAACCCAATGAAACTCTAAGTTGGGGGAAACTGAGTCTAGATCTTTGCTCAGAATATAACAAGAAGAAAAAGATTCTTTTTGGTTGCCAAACCCCAAGTTCTTCCTTTCATGTTACTATTTCCAGCCACCCAAAGCATACCAAGGCATCCCTAAGCTTGCAATTCCTGGGGAAGATTCAGTCTGGCAGACACCCCTTAGGACAGGACAGTCTAGGGTACAGATGGTTATCTACAGCTAGTCGTGTTAGAGCAGCCTCCTAGACCTCTTGATTAATAGCAATGTTACATGCCCTACTTATTGGTTGACTTCTTTTTCATTTTAGAGATAAATTCTATCCTAGCTCGTGCTGAAATGAGCACAAGTCCCTGTGTGGCAGAGCTCAAAGTTGGTAGTTGTGTTAGGTGTTCTAAGGGTGCCCCGCCCCAAAACCCTGGGGCCTGAGAGTTCCCACCTGGCCACATAGTTCATCCTGCCCACCACCCATGAAGGCACAGAGCAACATTTTATTTTGCTGGTTTATTTTCTTGCTTTTGACTGAAGCACAAACACAAGTGCACGTATGTCCACAGGAAGAATTTGTGATTATGTGACTTGAGAGTGTAGTTAGGTGGTAATTTCAGATTTCATATGATAGATAGGCTTCTACTCCCGAACAGAAATAGAGAAAGATATTACTAGTTTCTTGGAAGAGTAATAATTTAGACATTTTGATAGAAAGAACTGTCCCATTGACCTCTAAGTTTGCATGGCTCTTGGAGCACTTTTTATTTCATCTTTAAGAATACTAAATTTTACTACTGATATTTAGGGGGGAAGAATACTAAATTTTCCTGTGTTATACAGAAATTAGGAATTTGTCCTATTTTTTTCATCTTCCCTGCTGTTTCTACCCCTTGTTTTAGATCATTTGTGTCGAGTTACATTCCTTTAAAATAAGCGAAGCATTCAATTACCTACAAAAAAGGGAGAAGAAAAAATTGAAATGCCATACATACCCTATAACCTGTAATAATTATGTCTGTATCAGCTAACATATGAATTAAAATATTCATGTTCTTGATGTCTTTTAGTCCACAAAAGGAAATGATTACTACATTTTGTCAAACCAATGCCAATATGATGATACGTTAAAACAGTTAGCTTGCAGCTGCAAGTTAGCAAGCCATATAAGGTAAGGCTTTAATTATAGCTCCATCCTGCAGTAGAAGTACTTAATTAGACTCATGTAAGATTTTACTTGAAGCAAGACTTTTTCCCTGAAGATTTAAAGAATTAAGAAAAAAAAATCTTTTCCTGTTCACCTTCCTTTTTCTTTTGTTGACCTCTATCTCTCCTCCCATCTTTCTCCCTGTTGTAAAAACTAAAATAAGGAAAATTTGGTCCGTCACTGAATAGCTACCCTTTTGAATGATGATTGACTTTTTCACTTCTGAGTTGTGAATTTTCAAATGCTATTTCTCTTTGATATTTTGACCAGGTCTTGAGTATAAAATAAATATCTTACGTGTACAAAGTGCCTTTCTGTACTGATTCAAATGGCGCCAGTATTAAGGGCATACCATCAGTCATTAAAGGACCAAAGTGTGAGTGAGATTTTGTACACACATGTAAGGCCATTGCTCACTCACTGGTGTTGCTGCTGGCTTCCCTGAGTGGCCATGAGAAGAGTAAAGGCACAGGCACTGCCTGCTTCTCCCTACTGCTGCTTCTAGTCCCCCGGACGTCATGGTGACTATGCTGAACAGTCACATCTGGCTGCTACAACATTTTTCACCTCACTGCCATTCTATGGAAGCACTTTTAATAAGAATGAAAGTGGAAAATGGGTATCTCTATCCATAAAAGGACTTTCAAAAACTAAAATTTAATTTTTTCAAAGTTAGATGTTCTTAATAACTTGTAATCCCAGCACGTTAGAGGGCCAAGGTCAGCTGATCTCTTGGTCTCAGAGACCATTGGGCAATAGTGATACCTTGACTCTACAAAAAACTTGAAAATTAGTCAAGCATGGTGGCATCTACCTGTAGTCCCAGCTACTCAGAAGGCTAAGGCAGGAGAATCACTTGAGCCTAGGAGTTTGAGGTTGCATTGAGCCACAATGATGTCATTACATTCTCATCTGGGCAATGGAGCAGGACTCAGTCAGTCAGTAAATAAGAAGCTTATTATTTCTTTTGAAACAACATTTTTTAATAGTTGAGTGGCTAATTTTATTCATTATATGCTTATAGTATGCATTTATGAGTTCTGCCTCTCCCACATATATATACACATATAAAAATAATGTCACTGACTTGATTTAGTTAAAAAATTTTAAGTGTCTAAATCTTAGTACTCTTTTCAAAATATGCTGAAATTGTAAACATTGCCCCTTTTATTGGGCAGAGGAAAACTCAGTTGTATTGCAATAACAAACATATTTCCCACTTTCAGTAGCTTAGCAAATAAAACATTATCTCTCACTCCAACAAGGTCTGTGAATTTACCGCCTCTCTGGGGCAACTTCTAAGTGGTCTCAAAGATCCAGTATGCTTGCATTTTTGTCATTCCACCATCACAACACTGGCCTTCCAGACTCAAATTCTATGGTAAGAAGAGAGCTGGGAAGCCACACAGAGGCTTCTTCAGCCCAGAAATAGCACTCACTGCTTTTGCGTACAGCCACCTGCTGGCCAGTTGACCCATCTAACTACAAGGAAGGCTTAAAAAATACATATTTCCTAAGTATTCAGAAGAAGGAAAATGAAACACAGTTTTGTGAATGCCTACCATTAGTTCTGCAAACCCTCATGTGTGTCACAGAGGAAAACTCTTGAGAAGCTTTTTGAAATTCTCCAGCCCACATCAGTTATCTTGAATTTATTCTTGCAGTCAGACTCTGCCATTCCCTCATTAGAAATCTACAACCGATTTGTTGCCTGCGAACATCATCTTTAACAAACCCATCTCCTTCAGTACCTCTTAATCTCTGCCTTTTTATTCCCGTATTTACTTCTCATTTTTTTATGGAATACTTGCAGTAATCTGATCACTGTCACTTTAATTCCTCTCCTTATTCCCACCTCACCAAATCATCATGATTTCAGTGCACTTCAGTACTGTGTAGCCTTTTCACCTTATAAGTAGCAAGGCACATTAGCATCTGGATTACGTGGTGTATAAGGGTCGCTTACTTTAAAAGTATAAGGATTATTTATTCCTCAGTATCTAAGGGCTTTCCACAAGGATTGCAAATGGTTTAGAATACACTCAATAAGTGGAATACAGAATATTCTTAAATTGGCAAAAATCTTGATCTTTAAGATGTCTGTCATTCTGTTAACATTTCAACTTGTATGTTGGCTAGGGATGGAATATACTGAAAATTAATTCTTCTAAATTGAGCTTTCAATCTATAATCCTTTTACAAAGTATAGTGTTTAAGAGGAGATGCAAAATACATACCTACCTTCATATTAGAACAAACACAGACAGAAGCAAAATCTGTTTTGGTTTTCACTCATTCAGTGTGTCATCTTTTTCCTATCAGAACCATAAGATTTCAGAAACAACACTTTTTGTTGAAAATAAATTTTTCCATAGCAATCAGATATCTTCAACTTAATATATTTTGTACAGTATATCTTTGACAGGAATTTTTACAATCCCCTCCCAAAATTTAAAAAAAAAAATTAAATGCTGTATTACTGAAGTTTTATTTACCATATCCAGAAATTGATCTTTCTGTATACTGATTAGAATAGCACCATCCAAGCTGAATGCTAATAAAAATAAGGATTTTGGTATAAATAGTAACTTCATCACATCTTTGCAAAATCAAGAACATCTTCCATTCTTGATCGATTCACAGTCTGTTTGGCAGGCCTCTTTTGTACACCTGCTAATCAACAGACATTGTGTTGGCCTGGAGGTGCCTCTGTGATCTAGAAGCTCCAAGTTTAATGAGCTACAGTAACCTGCAGTTTGGGTACATTGTAATAACTAGTCTGTAAGAGAAACAAAGAGGGTACCCTGTAAGCATGGGTAGAACACCTCCCTCAGCCTCAGGGAATCAGAACTGGATTTTTGGAAGATCCAGTGACATAGGTCCCTAAGCTGATGAAAAGGGCTGGAGACATCAGGCGGAAGAAAGCAGTGTGCAGATGCCATGTTTTTGTCCTAGGTATAACTGCAGTGTCACATGCCTGGGACAAATGAAAATCCCCTCTTTGTGGATTTCACCTCAGAGGGGGTACCTTTAAAAAACTGGAAACTCTGGCTTGGCACCCATAGCACAGTGGTTATGGCGCCAGCCACATACACTGGGTTCACATGGGTTCAAACCTGGCCCAGGCCAGCTAAAAAAACAATAACAACTGCAACAAAATATATCCAGGCATTGTGGCAGGCACCTATAGTCCCAGCTACTTGGGAGGCTGAGGCAAGAGAATCGCTTAAGCCCAAGAATTTGAGATTGCTGTGAGCTGTGACACCACAGCACTCTACTGACAGCGACATAGTGCAACTTTGTCTCAAAATAATAATAATAATAATAAACTGGTAACTCTTAACATACTAACAGTGATTTTTAGAAGTCAAACAGACTTGAATTCAAATTAAGATTTTATCACTAACAGTATAATTTTAAGCAAGTTTTTGTGTCTCATCAGTCTTAAAAGGGGAATAATAGTATCTATTTTAAGGAGTTGCCATTAAGATTCATAGAATAATAAATACAAAGCATTTAGTACAATTCCTGATCCGTAGCAGGTACTTAGCAAATCGTAGTTTCTAATAACAGTACAAGTGGAAATGGGCTGCACTTGTAACTCTGTAATGGACAACCAGATCCTCAGTTGGTCATTCTTTCCTTTAGTTTGCATCTTGTTAATATAAACTGAAAATGTTTGTGTTTAAAATGATGCAATGTGGTAACTCCTCTGTGTAACTGATGCCAATTTGATCTCATCAGTTATAATTGTAGTGGATTTTAATAACTGGTTGGCAGGGAGTTTTAGAGCATCCTTCTTGGGAAGTAAAATGTGTCACAAGAATTAATTAGTTACCAAAAAAGATACATTAAGACCATGAAATGATTAATTATTAGTCATAAAACCCATTGGGATTTCATATCAATTTCAAAATTAAGTGATACCAGAGAAATGGTAGAAATCCCCCTGCAACTGTCATCCTGGAAAGAAATTGTATTTATGTTAGCATAGCTGCTCATTCATCGCCATATTCCTAGTCTGTCTACAAGGAAGTCTTTTCAATTTTACCTTCACCCAATTAAAACAAGAAATTAAAAGACTCTCAAGTTCATGTAGGTGCCAGCACGAGACAGAGTCAGAAAGAGAACCATCAGCTCAAACAATTGTGTGCTGAATTCTGCTGCCCTTAATGCCAGTGTATAAAGCATAACCAACCCTCACTTTGAAACGGGGGGATTTTATGAGCCTGCACCCAAAGGTAGGAAGTGCTATATACTGAAATCATGAGCTGTTGTATGTGTACATGGACACTGGGTTGATGGCCTCTGAAAGGTAAGGGTAACACTCTTCAAAAGGGACATTAGCATGGATTATTTTAAGAAAGTCAATTGTCAGATTCTTAGCTTCCACATATTTATTTTTCTTAAATTTTAGAGAATATTCATGCAAAAGGCTTGAAGACTGAGTTGTTGAAAACATCCCTGTGCTCCAACTCAGCAAACTTGGCTTCTGTGGCCAGCTCTGCCATTATCTGGGTTGTGATCTTGAATTAAATCCTTTTACTTGCCCTTCTGATCACAATTTTTTATAGAAGGGTGACCCCTAAATTGCTCTCCACCTTAACAATTGGGGTGTTTGCTTGTTTTACATGAGGAAGTCATGTTCACTTCCCAAACAACTTCATGACCTCATAGCAACAGGTTTGAAATACAATTTTAATTAGTTTAAAGTAAAACTTCAAGATGGGCAACTGGAGCCAGCTTTCCACAGAGGCTCCCATCCAGAAGGAGAGTTAAAGACAGAAGTTTAGGAAGTAAGCTGATGGTTTGGAGCTGAGCCAAGAGAGAAGATTGAAGAATACACATCAACCCTGCTGAGGCAAGCGTCAACCCCAAGGAAACAGACAGTAGCTAAGACTTCAATTCAGAGTTACTGATGCACTAGGACTGGACAGAGACCAGCTGAAAACAAGACAGAGCCACTTAGCCCCACAACACCAAGCAGGTCCCCAGTGTAACAGGCCATAGCACTGTACAGGTCCTTTGCAAAACTCTAGAGGAAAAGGTACAGACACCAGTCCCAGCTCTTGGGCAAAGGGCTGGTTAATCACTACTCCAGGAACCCCCAACCCAACCTCACCTTATCTGCTCATCTAGCCAAATGGCATAAAATAATCATGGAGCAGAATCAGCAGAAAAACTCTGGCAACACGAATAACCAGAGTAGATCAACTCCACCTAGGAATGACCTGGCGGACTCCCCAGAAGATCCCATTCATAAACAAATGACTGAGATGTCAGAAATCAAATTCAGAATTTGGATTGCAAATAAGATTAATAGAATGGAGGTAAAGTTGGAATTAGAAATTCAAGGAGCATTTCAAAAGTTGTCTCAGGAGTTCAATGAATTCAAAGACAAAATCACCAAAGATTTTGACACATTGAGGCAAGAACTTGCAGCCCTCAAAGATCTGAGAAATACAGTAGAATCCCTCAGTAACAGAATGAAGGAGGCACAAGAAAGGATTTCTGATATTGAAGACAAAGCTTTTGAACACTCCCAAACTCTCAAAGAGGAAGAGAAGTGGAGAGCAAAAAATGGATCATTCTCTCAGAGAGCTCTGGGATAATTTGAAGAAAACTAATATTTTCCTCATAGGAATTCCTGAAGGCCACAAGGTTGCTTCAAAAGGCCCAGAAGCTCTCCTCCTTAATCAAGGAGAACTTCCCAGACATGCCAAGAGATTCTGAAATGCAGATAGCAGACAGTTTCAGAACCCCAACATGACTCAACTGAAATAAGACATCTCCCAGACACATTATAATTAACTTTACCAACGTTACTATGAAGGAGAAAATTCTGCAAGCAGCCAGATGTAAGAAAACCATAACTTACAAGGGGAAAAATATTAGAAAGACTCCAATCTCTCTGCTGAAACCTTTCAAGTTAGAAGAGGGTGGTCATTGACTTTTAATCTTCTAAAACAAAATAACTTTCAACCCAGGATCCCGTATCCAGCTTAACTGAGTTTCATTTATGATAAAGAAATTAAATACTTTAATGGCATTCACATGTTGAAGAAATTTGCCATAACTAAACCAGCTCTCCAAGATATTCTCAGACGTATCCTCCATAATGACCTCCTCTCAGACCAATCCTCCACCACAAAAGTAAATGCCCTCAGAAACTTTTCATCAAATTCCAACTTACACAGTGGCAAAAGGATTAAAAATGTCCACTGGAATTTCAAAAAACTCGATACCCAAAATTCTACCAGGCTTATCAATATTCTCAATTAACATGAATGGTTTAAATTGTCCTCTAAAGAGGCACAGGTTGGCTCACTGGATACAAAAACTCAGAACAGATATCTATCTGCTGCATACAAGAATCTCATCTTACCTTAAAAGATAAATATAGACTCAGGGTGAAGGGATGGTCATCTATATATCAGGCAAATGGAAATCAAAAAACAGCAGGTGTTGCAACTTTATTCGCAGATTCAATAGGGTTTAAACCAACAAAAGTAAGGAAGGATAAGGATGGTCACTTCATATTTCTTAAGGGTAATTCAACTTGATGAAATTTCAATTATTAACATTTATGCACCCAACCAAAATGTGCCTCAATTTATAAGAGAGACTCTAACAGACATGAGCAAGTTGATTTCTTCCAGCACCATAATAGTCAGAGATTTTAACACTCCTTTGGCAGTGTTGCATAGATCCTCCAGTAAGAAGCTAAGCAAAGAAATTTTAGAAATTTTAAACTTAACCATTCAACAATTGGATTTAACAGACATCTACGAAACATTTTATCCTAACAAAACTAAATACATGGAACATCCTCCAAAACTGATCACATCTTAGGTCACAAGTCTAACCTCAGAAAATTTAAAAGAATAGAAATTATTCCTTGCATGATCTTGGACCATCATGGAATAAAAGTTGACTTCAGTAACAACAGGAATCTGTATACTCATACAAAAACATGGAAACTAAATAACCTTATGCTGAACAATAGCTGGGTCATGGACAAGATTAAGAAGGAAATTACCAAATTTTTGGAACAAAACTATAATGAAGACATGAATTATAAGAACCTCTGGGACAGAGGCAGTCCTGTAAAGGCAGTCCTAAGAGGGAAATTTATAGCACTGCAAGCCTTCCTCAAGAGAACGGAAAGAGAGGAAGTTAACAACTTAATGGGACATCCCAAGCAATTAGAAAAGGAAGAACATTCCAATCCCAAACCCAGCAGAGGAAAATAACCAAAATTAGAGCAGAATTAAATGAAATTGAAAACAAAATGATTATGCTGCAGATCAATAAATCAAAAAGTTGGTTTTTTTAAAAGGTCAATAAAATATATAAACCTTTGGATAACCTAACCAGGAAAAAAAGAGTAAAATCTCTAATTTCATCAATCAGAAAT
>CAUYQV010058618.1:0-10936 GCA_963574575.1 Galagoides demidoff | reverse complement strand
ACAATGAAAATACATCCTGCATATCAGATATTTATATTACAATTCATAACAGTAGCAAAATTACAGTTAGGAAGTAGCAACGAAAATAATTTTATGGTTGGGGGTCACCACAACATAAAGGGTCGTGGCATTAGGAAGCATCAGGGAGACTGAGAACCACTGCTCTAGAGACTGAGGTGGGAAGATTGCTTGAGCCTGGAATTTTGAGGTTGCAGAGAGCTATGATTGTGCCACAGCACTCAAGACCAGGTGACAGAAGGAGACACTGTCTCTGAAAAAAAAAGAAAGAAAGAAAGAGGGGGGCTCCTGTGGCTCAAAGGAGGAGGGCACTGGCCCCATACACCAGAGGTGGTGGGTTCAAACCTGCCCTGGCCAAAACCTGCAAAAAAAGAAAGGGAGGTGAAGGGGAGGGGAAGGGAGGGAAAGGAAATATTTAAAGAGCTAGGGTCAGAATTTGAATCCAGGACCAACTGACTCCAGAGCTGTTGCCCTGAAATAATATTAGCTTCAACATCATTGCAGAAATGTTGACATCTTATTGGAAGACACAGACATGCAGGTTAATTCTCAAGGCACCTGCTCACTCCATTTCAGTCACCAGTCTTGGGGTCATGGTGGCAGAGGATCCAGAGTGTTTGAGGATGTTACGGTGAAACAAAAGACTGGGCCCCAGGCTAGGTAAGGAGAAAAGAACGCAGGAGGGTTGGCAGTATCAATAAAAATATGAGGGATGAGGTGCTGGAGAGTAGGTGAAGAAATAACAGTACAATAATAGCATCTTGGTAAGTGCTAGTCAATGTCGGAACACGGTAGTTTACACAGATTATCTCAGGTTTCAGAGCAGATCAGTGAAGTTGGATGTAATCACAGCTAAGTACAGAGGACTTCTTCCAAGGTGACCATTTATTCTTTATGTCGAGTCAAAGTTTGCTTCCTTCAAGATGGCTCGCACTAACTCTCCCCTACGCCTTCCCATGAGGACAATGTTGTTAGCCCATACCACCCCTCCCCATAGCAGCCTCCATCCCCATAGCGGCCTCCTTCCTTTCATGCCTGGAAAACAACCAACAGTTCTGATTCTGTCACTTTTGGCTGGCAATAAACAGATGGGGGTGATGGATGCTAGAAGTTCAAGGGCAGACTTAGACTTAGTCTCCCTTTTTTTCAATAACAGCATTTTTCTCCCAGTGGATTAAAAACATCTTTTAATTCTGCAGTTCCCAACCCCAGGCTGGACTGGTACTGGTCTGTAACCTGTTAGGAACAGGCCTACTCACCAGGAGATGAGGATTGGGCAAGTGAGCAAAGCTTCGTTGGTATTTACAGTCACACCCCGTCGCTCACTGATTCCACATTATGGTGAGTTGTCTAATTATTTCCTTATGTATTACAATGTAATAATAATAAAAAGAAGGTACACAATAAATATGGTACACTGGAATTATCCCCAAACCACCCCTCTTTGATCTGTGGGAAAAAAATTTTTCATAAAATCAATCCCTGTTGCCAAAAAGGTTGGGGACTGCTGTTTTAATTCGGAAAATATTTATCTCCTGTAGCACCTTTCTATTAGAAATAGGAATTAATGTTCAAGGCTTGTGGTGAGCCAGGCGTGGCTCTTAGTTCCTTATCTCTATTAGCCCATTTAATCCCCATAAGTAACCTGATGCAATGATACTATTATTACCTCCAACTCACAAATTAGGAAATAGCTTCAGAGAAGTTAATGTATCTCCAGTTTCCTAGTTAGGTAAAAGTTGGATGCAAACAGAACCCATATTCTTGGATCTTAGGGTTGACTTAGGGCTCATTTACGAGCCCTGTTGAGTTCTGCAATGATAAAAAATTAACATGGTTGTATCTACTAGTGGTGGATAATATTAAAGGCAAGGAAATACATTTAAACCACTTTTAAAAGTCAGATTTGTAGGCGTGCTGGCTTTTAATCCATCTGCCAAGAGTACCACGTTGCATGAGGCATATTACATGACCCATATCACTTGCAACCATAGGCATCCATCCCAGTGGCCAAGTTGCCATGTTGCAAAATCATATTACTTTAAACAGTTGCCTTGGATAGACTGTGATTTGTGACTGTCAAACAGAATTTTTTTTTATTAAATAATAGCTGTATACATTAATGCAGTCATGGGGTACAGTGTGCTGGTTCTATATACAATCTGAAATACTTTCATCAAACTGGTTAACATAGCCTTCATGTCATTTTCTTAGTTATTGTGTTAAGACATTTATATTCTACATTTAGAAAGATTCACATGTAGCCTTATAAGATGAACCATAGGCATGATCCCACCAATCACCCTCCCTCTACCCATCCTCCTCCCATTCATAAGGTCTTGATTATCCCCATTCCCATGATAACTCATTGTGAAACTTAGTGTCACATTCAGGCCCCCTTGATTTAAGGCCTTCTAAAATTTCCAAAATAGTCTAGCTGTATTCACCAGCTGCCCTGCTCATGTCTAACTGCGTAATTTGACCTTTTCCCTCTAATTTGCAGAGCCCAATTCTTTGGGAATAGGGTTGCTTACCACTATGACTACTTCTTTACTGAGCAGGGGGGTCGTGGGTAGTGGGTTCTGTAATCAGTTTACTGTCAGGGCAGGAGTGGATGTCCATCCAGAGGGCCACCGAGAATGATGTGCAATTGTTTGTAAGTGTGGTCATTTTAATACAGGTGGATGTCTGGTTGTTGTTGTAAATTCTGATATCCTGTGGTGATCAGCCTCTGCAAGTGGATAGCCTTAAGCGGGAAGAAATAAATTTTGTTATGTACTTGAAAATACAGAGTTTGAAACTTAGATTTGGTTAATATCTGACAATTTTTTTAAGCACCTTCCAAGTAAAAATGGAAGGGAAGAAATCAAGTTTTGGAATACAATATAAATTAAAATTAATCATTTGTTAAGAATATGTCCAGTTACTATAAGAGTCAGATCAAGCAGTGCCAATTAAGAAAGAAAAATGGGTGTTGTTTTAAAAAGTAAAGAGGACTTCTTTTTTTCCCCTTTCATTCCAAATGATTAACTGAACTTGGGTCTTCTATTGAGTGCTGGTACCTTATCTCAAGGATACCCATAACATAGCAACCATAGTTTTTAGCAAGGAAAAAGATAGAAAAACAATTTTAAAAACTTTTCATTAACTCTGTAATGGTAGATTGTGAAAGAAGGGCACTCCAACCGGCCAAGATTTCAGACCACCAAGGCTTATAGGAAAGGTTTTATTGGTGTGGGGGGGGAGACTGCAGAGCAGCACCAAGGAAAGATAAAAGAGAGATTAAAAAGAAGTGGATCCTTATATGGGTTCAGTTAAGAGAAGGCTTAAAATGATGATGGACTGGTAGAATAGCCAATGAAAAGCTGTTAGGGGCAGGTCATAAGTTTTAACTTTTAGTGGGTGATGAGGTAAGTTTTGTGACTGAGAGATGGGCTTTCTGGGAAGGGATTTTATGGGGGAGGGGCTTTTCTGGAGCAATTACCTAACATTCCTCCCTTCTAGGAATATTGAAAATAGGGTGTTGGCCTTGGGATAGTGGACATCAAGTTCTCTCTTCTGTAATTTCTTCCTGCTGGGAGGGCACATAGTTTTAATTGGCCAAGTAGAGAATAGTTTTAATTTTTTTTGGAAAGATGTGGTGGTTCTTTTGAAGTGGTGTTCAGGAAGGTCTGGTGGTTTGGAGTAGAGCATAGCCCATTTATGAAGAACAGTTCCTTCTTTTTGTAAGTTGGGAGCTGTATCTGGGGTGTAAGTTTGAAGCACCAGCTGAGTAGTTACCTGTTGGGATAACATTGAGTTGGGTTTGAATAAAATGAATTATGCATGGAGCCACAGTCACTAGCCCAAGGGTGATAAGTATAGGTGTGAGGAAAGGTAGAAGTGCAAACCAGAGTGGATTTTGAGTCAACCAAGAGGAGAAATCAGATGATTCTGATTCACATTGTTTTTTCTGGAGTTCGAGGCTTTCTTGGAGTGATCAAACTTTGTTAGTGATGATTCCGAATTCATTAACAAAGAAGAAACATTCCTCTTGGAGTGCTAAACAAAGTCCTCCCTTTTCTGCCAAAAGAATATCTAATCCTCTGCGGTTTTGTAGGACTAACTGAGCTAGTGAATTAATTTGTTGTTGGAGTTCTAAAATCATGTCACTAACCTGTTGAATGTCTTCTTCAAGTTGATGTTGTAATTCTTTATGACAAGTTATTGAGTAGGAAATGCCAGCTGTTCCTGTGATTCCTATCGCTGCCAGTAGGGGAAGTATGGCAATTTGAGTGGCCCATTTCATACAGGTTGTTGGATAAAGAGAAAGAGGGGGTACTGGAACAGGTTCATCTCCTGCAATAATTTTAAAATCAGGTAGTAATATAATTATGGAACAGATACCTTGAATGTGAATGGGGGAATTCGGTATAATTTTTTTCCCACAGAGAAAATGGAAGGAAGGATGGCACTTTTTGTGTAGTAATTTTTTTGGTTTGGAAGGGAAAGTGACTATCTTAGAGCATTTTGATGGTTTTAGACCTGATAAGGGAGTGGTGCCAGTAAAGTTGAAGCAAAGAGGGTATGACTGGATAATTTGATTGAGTGAGGGTGTAAAAGGTTTAGTTTTGTGTGTGCAAGTTGTTAAATTAAGAGATGTAGAGTCTGAAAGGTTGAAAGATAAAATGTTAGGAATTATGACTGGTGCGGTTTGAAGTTTAGTGTGTAAGAGACCTTGAAGACTTAACCCAATCCAGCAGCCTAGTTTATATTTAGGGTGATGTTTTAAAAGAGTGTATGGTCATAAGATGGAATCATAGGTTAGATTAAGATTTATTTGGGGTGTAAGAGTGGAAAGATTGAAATCTTGGATTTGATTTTGGTTAATTTTTTGTTTTAAAATTTGAGAATGAGTTTTAATGACTTTGACAATATCTGTTGGGGGGGAATAAATTTTGGTTCTTCTTTTGTGGTAGTAAATTCTGAGTATACCTTTTCTGGACCCCACGTTTTATATGTTCTTATTTCCCACTTTTGTCCTTTAGGCCAAGTAGGGTCATTTGGTTTTAATATTTTTATGGTGATTCCATAAAAGTATGGCCAAGGGCATGGAAAAGTAGTTGTTGATAGTTGTATGTTAATGTCAGTGACCTTCCAGGGGGCTATGGATTCACAGCCCCAGTAAGCACATCCTTTTTCACATTTTGAGTCAGGATTTTGAGCACTGCAAGCATATATTTGGAGGTTGTGGTTTAAACTACAATGTTTGCCTAAAGAGGCTAAGGTGTGTGAATCACGTTTAAATAGTTTACATAAGGTGACATTAAATAATAATATATCAGAATGATTTGATTTTCTAATGAATATTTTGTTAATAGAAGTATGATATTATTTCCAGGTGTTTGACCATGAGTCAATGTGTAATTTCCATGTTTCTTCCCAATGACCAGAGAGGGAGAAAAGTTGAGGGGTTTTGTACTTGACATCCGTAAGCTTTAGGGGATTTTATTTGGAATAAGAGAATTATGAGAGATATTTTAGGGCGGTAAGAGAATTTATTATGAAAGTGGAGTAAAAAGATAGAGAGCATTTTCTTTCCTTTTTTTTTTTGTGATCACTTTGGTGAAGTAATTGTGATTAGATTATTAGGAGTATAATTAGTATTATTATTATGAAGATTTTTTGGTGAGTAATAAGGAAGGTAATAATTGAAATTTATAAAACGTATCTTTTAGAGTGTTCAGACCTCAGGCAGAGGATGAATTTCAGGTTCCTGGGCCTTTTCAACTTGAGTAAGCTTGAGTTTCAGGGGGCCTGTTTCTTGAGCCAAGTATGAGGGAAGATTTTCAGGTGTTTTTTGTTGACCTGTAGTAATAGTTGGATTAAGGAAAGGTTTAATGCAAGATATATGAAACTATCCAGGAAATGAGGCTAATTTTACTGTGTTGGGTGTTGATAAAATTACTCTATGAGGTCCTTGCCATTTTGGTTCAAGTGGTTTTTTGGGGGATCATTAGGGGGAGCTAGTAAAACTTGATCTCCTGGGTAAAAGGAGGTAGGCAATAAAGGTTCTGGGATAGGAAGAAGTGTCTCTGTTTGTTTCCATAGAAGGGACCAGACATTGAACAAGAGAGGATAAGACTGAGGGAGATAGTGGGCTATCTGATGGTGTAAGCCCTGGGGGGAGAATAGGTCTACCAAATATTAATTCAAAAGGAGAGAGGTTGCAGGGGTTTTTTTGGAAGGGTATGTAAGTGTAGAAGTGTCAGAGGTAGAAGAGTGATCCAGTCTAAGTGAAGTTCAAGTGAAAGTTTAGTTAAAGTAGATTTTAAGGATCTGTTAGACCTTTCAACTTTCCCTGAAGATTGAAGATGGAAAGGAATGTGGAAGTGCCATGGAATACCCAAGGCTTTGGTTAAGGTCTGAGAAATGGTGGATGTGAATTCAGGTCCACTGTCAGACTGTAAAGAATAGGGGATTCCAAAGCGGGGAATAATGTCTTTGAGTATGATAGAGGCGACAGTGGTAGCCCTCTTGGTTGTAGTAGGAAAGGCTTCAATCCAACCTGAGAAGGTATCTATTAATACTAAGAGGTATTCATAACATTTGATTTTTAGGCATGTGTGTGAAGTCAAGTTGCTAGTCTGTTCCAGGAAGAAGCCTCCTAGCCTGGTGAGTTGGAAAGTGTAGGAGGTGAGACTTTGTTTGTAGGTTGGAGCATTGGCAGATTTCATAGGTCAATGTAAGTTGATTTAGAGATTCTAAATCTCTCTGTGAGAGAGGAAAGAAAGTTTTGAGGAATTGTAGTAAAGTTTGAGAGTTGGGGTGTAATAATTTGTGGAGATAGATGATGAGGTCATGAGTGGGAGGTTGATGTATTTTATTTCTTGTAGTAGTAATAGGAGTAGAAATAGGTAATAGATGAGAGATGGTGTTAGGGGATGGGTGTTGAAGAGCAGCTGCACGTGCTGCATGGTGGGCTCAGTTGTTACCTTTTGATATAGGTGAGTGGTTAGATTGGTGTGAATGGCAATGGATAATGCCATTAGCTTTAGGTAATTTAGAGTCTTCTAGTAGTTTGATAATAAAGTGAGAGTTCAGAATAGGGTTACCTTTGGTGTTATATAAACCTCTCTCTTTCCATATTGCTGCATGAGATAATAATATGTGAAATGAGTATTTAGAATCAGTATAGATAGTGAGAGATTTATCTCATGCTAGGGTGAAGGTTCTGGTTACCGCTATTAGTTCTGCCTGTTGGTTAGTGGTGAAAGAGGGGAGAGAGTGTGCCTCAATGATTTCTTTGGAGGATACAATTGCTTACCCTGCTTTATGAGTTCCACTTTATATATAAAGTAACTGCTGTCTAAAAACCAGAGGAGATTTGAATTAGGAAGGAGTCTTTCTTGTATGTTGGAAAGGCAGGGGAGAAGAGTGTCTAGTGTTTGAAGGCAATCATGAGTGCATGATGAGTTAGAGGGAGTAGGTAAGAGGGATGCAGGATTTAGTGTGGAACATGTGTTAAAAGATAATGATGGGTCAGATAAGAGAGAGGTTTGAAGGTTAAGAATGCATGGTGGTAAAGTTTGAAGGTTAAGAATGCATGGTGGTAAAGTTTGAAGATTTTTATATATTAAAAGATCAGATAGAGAATGAGGGGGGACAGAACAGTAGTAGGGGAACCAAAAATGAGGGGTTTTTTTATTCCTGTATTAGAATAACTGCGGCTGCTAATGCTTTGAGACAAGGGGCCCACCCAACCTCAAACAGTGTGATATAATTGTTTTGAGAGATAAGCAACTGGAGCAAAGGAGGGGCCTAATTGATGTCCAAGTACACTGAGAGCAAATCCACACTTTTCTATGACATATAAGAGGAAGTGGCAAGAAAAATCAGGAAGGTGGAGGGCTGGAGCTTCTCATAAAGCATGTTGTAAAGATTTAAAAGGAGTGGAAATAGGTTTTAGGAGAGGTTCATGAGGGTTACCTCAAGTAGCATTATATAAAGGAGCAGCTAGGAGAGAAAAGTTGGGAATCCATGCTCTGATGTGTCCAGCTAATCCTAAAAAGGACAGAAGTTCTTGTTTTGTGGTGGGTGAAGGAAAGTCAAGAATAAGGCTTTGTCTATCTATGGTAATAGCTTTGAAGCCTGGGGATAAAAGGACACCAAGGTAAATGACTTCTTGTTGGAATAGTTGAA
This sequence comes from Galagoides demidoff, assembly GCA_963574575.1. NCBI lineage: Eukaryota > Metazoa > Chordata > Mammalia > Primates > Galagidae > Galagoides > Galagoides demidoff. The sequence continues at coordinate 2,737 of CAUYQV010058618.1, read as the reverse complement.
CTTTTGAGGGAGAGACTCAATATCCTTTATCTGCGAGGAAATTAAGAAGGGAATAGGTATCTTGCTTAGAGTCATGTAAGGTGGGACTACAGAGTAGGAAGTCATCAACATATTGAATTAAAATTGAAGGAGAGATATTATAGGATTGGAGGTCTTGTGATAATGTTTGGTCAAATAGGTGAGAGCTGTCATGAAATCCCTGAGGGAGTACAGTCCAAGTGAGGTGGGAAGAAGTTTGAGAAGTAGGGTTAGTCCATGTGAAGGCAAATAGGTCTTGGCAATCAGGGTGTAAGGGAATGGAGAAGAAGGAATCTTTAAGGTCTAGTATGGAAAAATAAGTGGTTTGAGGTGCGATGGTTGATAAGAGAGTGTATGGGTTAGGGACTACTGGGTGTATAGGATGACCGCAGAGTTGATGAGTCTTAAATCTTGTACTAAGCGATAGGTGCCATTGGGTTTTTTAATTGCTAGTATGGGAGTATTATATGGTGAGTGTGTAGGTCATAAAAATCCTTTTATTAGGAGGTCTTGTGTAATAGGTTGACATCCTAGGAGAGTAGATTGGGGAAGAGGGTATTGATGTTGAGAAGGAAAAATAGAGGGGTCTTTTAGTTTAATAAGAATTAGAGAGCAGAAGGCAAATGAAGGGGTTTTAGTATCCCAAACTTTAGGGTTTACATGTTCTGGTGGAATAGGCCAGGGCGGCGGGTCTTTGATGGCTTGGAAAAGGATGAGGCAGAGTGAGGCAGAAGGAGATGGTTCAGCATCTATTAATTTAAAATTAAAAGTGAGAGTGGTACCTAATTTGGAAAATATGTCATGTCCCAGAAAGGGAACTGGACAGGAAAGTAATACTAAAAAGGAATGTATGAATGAGATGTTGCCAATCATACAGTGTAAAAAAGGAGTTTGACGTGGACTGTGGGAGAAACCCTCTACCCCAACAATAGAGGTTAATGACAAAGAGGTAGGACTTCTGAACTCTTTAAGAACAGAGAAGCTGGCTCTTGTGTCTAAGAGGAAGGCAATCCTCCTACCTGTCACCATCAGAGTTACCCATGGCTCTGCAGAGTTGATCTTGGTCGAGATGATCCTGGTCGGGTGAGAGAAGCCAGGGTTTAGTCAATCTTTGGAAGAGGCGAGCCCCAGTAAGTCCCCCATAGGTGCCACAGGTTGGCTGGCCTCATGTCCTCTCTGGGACAAGGGGCAGTCAGCCTTCCAATGGCCCCCCCATTTTTTTTTTTTTTTTTTGCAGAGAGGGCATGGCCCTGACGGGGGCCTGGGACGGGGGCAACATCGTGCCCGGGGCCTTCTTCACTGCATTTGTAGCAAGGTCTAGGTGGTTTAGTTATGATGTGGTCTTTGGCCCCTGATGATTTAGGCAGGTTAGGGATGATGGCCTCAGTGACACTGTTTGTAATGCTTTGAGCTAGCATCTGATAATCATGGGTTTGAGATTCTTTTTCCTCCCTTCAGGAAATATCATCCCATCCCATATAAACTTTAAAAGCTGTGTCTCAAAATACAGCCTGGTGTGTCAGCATTCCATGTTCTAAGTGTTTTAGTTTAAGTTTGATATAGGGGTAACTTTGGTTAAAGAAATAAGTCATGAGAACTTTTTCCCATCTATTGTTTCAGGATCTAATTTAGTATATTTAATAAAAGACTCAGTAATGTGTTGGAGGAAAGCTGAAGGGTTTTCAGATTTATCTTGTAAGATTTCCCGTAATTTATCATAATTGATAGTCTTTTTTGCAGAAGTTCTAAGTCCGCAAAGAATGCAGGTAATAAAAGTGTCTCTACTTTTTCTCTCAGCATTATCATTATAATTCCAATCTGCCTGGGAGTTAGGGACCACAATGTCACCTGTAGGATGTTCATTGTTTGACATATGAAATTGATCTGCTGCCTCTTTCGCCCTCTCCCACACTCTTTGCACTCATCAAAAGTTAGAATATTAGCTAGAATAACAAAAAAAACTATGCCAGCTTAAGTTGATAGGACATAGTAATAAATGGAAATTCTTAAATAAAATGAGAAGTGTTAGAAGTAAAAGAGCCTAGTCTAACTTTAAGGTGTGTGAGTTCAGTCATGGGAAAAGGGACATGGATAGAAAATATTCCTTCTGAACTTCCCGGCGGCGGCGGCGGGAGCGCAGAGCAGGCGACCCCTCCCCCACTGGAATACAGACTGCGCCTGGCGCTCCAAGTTTGAACTTCCCAGAGGCGGCGGCGGGAGCGTGGAGCAGGCGACCCCTCCCCCACTGGAATACAGACTGCGCCTGGCGCTCCAGGTTTGAACTTCCCAGAGGCGGCGGGAGTGCGGAGCAGGCGACCCCTCCCCCACTGGAATACAGACCGGGCCTAGCGCTCCAGGTTTGAATGTCCCGGCGGCGGCAGCGGGAGCGCGGAGCAGGTGACGCCCCCCCCACTGGAATACAGACCGGGCCTAGCGCTCCAGGTTTGAATTTCCCTGCGGCGGGAGCGAGAGCGGAGGGGGCGGCCCCTCCCCCACTGGAATATAGACATTTCCCCGGGACCACAACGCTCTCTGTTGGCTTGTTTTTTTTTTTTTGTTTTTTTTTTTTTTTTTTTTCCGAGACGGAGCCTCAAGCTGTCCCCCTGGGTAGAGTGCCCTGTCATTGCAGCTCATAGCAACCTCCAGCTCCTGGACTCCAGCGAGTCTCCTGCTTGCACCTCCCAAGTGGCTGGGACCGGGGGCGCCCGCCTCAGCTCCC
>CAUYQV010058616.1:0-22671 GCA_963574575.1 Galagoides demidoff | reverse complement strand
GGCTACAACCAAAAAATAGCCAGGCATTGTGGCAGGCACCTGTGGTCCCAGCTACTTGGGAGGCTGAGGCAGGAGACTCACTTGAGCCCAGGAGTTGGAGGTTGCTGTGAGCTGTGATGCCACAGCACTCTACCCAGGGGGACAGTTTGAGGCTCTGTCTCAAAAAAAAAAAAAAATTGGACAAGAGACATGAATAGAAACTTCTCTCATGAGAAGAAATGGCCACAAACACATGAAAAAATGCTCATCATCATCCATAACCAACAGAAAAATTCAAATTAGAAACACTTTGAGACATGACCTAAACCCCACGAGAATGGCTCATTTCACAAAGTCCCAAAGCAACAGATGCTGGCATGGGTGCAGAGAGAAGGGAACACTCATACACTGTGGTGGGACTATGAACTCATGCAACCTCTATGGAAAGAAGTATGGAGATTCCTCAAAGAACTATACCTACCATTTGTTCCTGCAATCCCATGCTAGATATCTACCCAAAAGAAAAAAAAGACATTTTACCATAAGAACATTTGCACTCAAATGTCATAGCAGCACAATTCACAATTGCAAAGATGTGGAAACAGCCCAAGTGTCCCTCAACCCATGAATGCTTTAATAAATTGTGGTATATGTGTACTATGTAACACTGTTTAACCAAAAGAAGATGGAGATTTTGTATCTTCTGTAACAACCTGAATAGATATGGAGAACATTCTCCTAAGCAAAGTATCACAAGCAAGCATGACATGTACTCAGTAGTAAACTGATATAAGTAGATTAACAACTACGTGCTCCCATGAGACAAAAACTCAGTTAAATTCAAGTGGGGGGACGGATTGGATAAGTTCTCACCCTACAGGTACATTGCACAGGTATATGGCACACTTCTTGGGTTAAGGACACAACTACATATTGGACTTTCACCTTAAAAACTATGTAACTTAAGGCAGTGTCTGTGGCTCAAAGGAGTAGGGTGCCAGCCCCATATACCGGAGGTGGTAGGTTCAAACCCAGCCTTGCCCAAAAATTGCCAAAAAAAAAAAAACTATGTAACTTAATTGTATGTACCCTTATTTTAATCTGAAATTTAAAAAAAAGTAGAAAAAATTTAATTTCTTTAAGTGCATATTTTAATAAAGCAAGTAGTGCTTGCTGGAAGTCACACAGATAAAATAGCCACAGTCGGCATTATCACTCTACAAGCATCTCCTGCCTCCCCTTCATTTGCTCTCCTTTAAGGGATTCTTAAAATTTATGTTAGTGAAGCAACAAGGATAAACCTAATGTTCCTTTGGGGAGGGGTAGTTTTCACCAACACGGAAAAAGCCTCTTCTCTCTTCCTGATAAGCAAGTCTTCAAGAGTATAGGCAAAAGTTAAAACCAGACTTATGTCTTTATTGGAATCCTGTTACCCCCCCAAAGCTAAATATTTGACATGAATGGAACCCTCTGTCAAGGATCAAGTTGCTCCCAAAGCCCCTTATACTTCCCAAGAAGCCCAACCCTCAACCATTCCAACTCTGCCTCCTCATAGCCTCTCAACTCCAGGCCCTTTTGCATTTGGTGTTTAAGGTTTATGTTCATGTTTCTGCTTTAACTTTTAACTTGTTTTTCCTTCCTCATAGAGTTCTTCGTTTAAATGCAACTCTCAGTGCCTAAAGGTGTGAATTATTCTCTTACCTGTGGGCCATGTCATAAATCCCATATTCAGCCATCCTTATCAGTATCTACTATGCAAAATTTTCTGCTCTCTCTCCGATCTGAGATTCGGTTTAATACACCGTGTAAGTTAGTCCCAATGGAACTGAAAACTTTAAACATTTATAAAAACAAAAATGCATTTTTCTTTCCTTCATGGATCCTTTTCATGCATTGACCAATTTTCCTATCTGTAAAAAATAATAAAAATTATTCTGTGGGTGCCAGCCCCATTTACCGGGGGTGGTGGGTTCAAGCCCAGCCCTAGCCAAAACTGCAAAACAAAAGCAAAAAAAAATTATTCTGTGGTCAGTTAACATCATGCCTAAGTCACCTATCATGAACGAAGAATCAGAGTAACTAAAGAAGCACACAGAAATTAAGTCCCTAAGTTTGGAAGTAAGACAGCTTGGAATCCCACTAGCTCTGACATCTTGACCCGGTTACCTCTATACCTCTGTAAAATGCATGAGAAACACTTGCTGTGTTGAAAAAAATGGATGATGAGAGAATCAAATGATATCTATACCCAATACACTTTCATCTATATGAGTCACAGGATACTAAGAGAGAGGTGTGGAAATGCACAGAAATGTGGCTAGGAGGCTGTCTGCCCAAACTGAAGGCAGCTTGTAGACAGGAGATCGAATTAGCAAGTGAAATGGGGCCTTCAAATCTTACTCCAAGCACTTACATCTTATTTGAACTGCTGAAAACTGCAGTGAGAATATTTTGTTGAGTTCTTTTTAAAAGGACAATTTGTACTCCTCTCAGCATCAAATACTAAACCTAACAACTTATGAATAATGTTGCCAAGAAAATAAAGGAATCAAGGGGGGAATGTGCTGAACTGTGATGGGTGGATTGATGGCAGGTCAGTCATGGTTTGGGACCCTCTAATAAAAATACAGTATGAGGGAAATAAAGGCAAAGTGAAAGGTCAGGACCACACTACCCTAATAACCCTGGGATCTGGCCCATTGTGTAACTGAACAAATGGAACATTTTCAACCACATACTCCCCATCACAGTGACACACTTCCGATTACCAATGACAAGAAACTCTTTACGTAGAGCTTTTCCTAACTCTCTTCCAAGGAATCACGTGCCCTACCAGCGTGGGTTTGATGGGATTTGCGTAGCTCATTGGTTTTGCTTGTCTAATCTCAGGATGGTCTTCCTTTTTCCCTGACCCAGCATCAACTCGTATTTGGATGAAGGGGATGGCGGGGCAGAGAGAGGCAGGTTCATAAACATATCTTTCTTGCTTCTCATGCTTAAGGCTGTCTATTCTTAAGCCAACAGTCCCACCTGTCATAAAATATCAAAAAGACAAGCCAGGCTGGCTGCGGACTAGCCTGATTCTAGCTATGAACAAATAAAAGAGCAGTATCAGCTCACCTCTATCCTATTAACACTTTTGAGGATCCACCTTCCCTTGGAATGGGAATGCCTCAAGTGCAGACATGACAATGTCCATATAATACCCTCCCGGCGACGCTCAAAACATCATTGCCAAAACATTTCAGTATACTGTAATCTATCTGATCTTTACAAATACAATTTGCTTGATACTGTTATACAGGTAAGATGTGAATTATCCATAAATACATATATGATCAAAGAAGCTCCAAGAGCTTACGGCTTGCTCGTTCTCATGCTCCCTGTAGGAACACTGACAGGCTGACTTTTCCTGATTGCTCGTCTAGGCTCCCACCTCCCAGATCACAGCTACCTCCCTGGTCACTACTCAGCATGCACATACAGGTACTGGGCAGAGCATGAAACTGGGTGCTGCAGAGGAAATAAGAACAAAAGGTCCCTGTCCTACAGTAGCTTAAAAATCTAACAGGGAGACTAAGACTTTGAAAGGATGAAAAAAATAACTATAATACCAGTCATAAATGTTAAAAAATAAATCGTGAAAGTCAGCACAGACAGTAAAAGCTTCAGGACCTGACGATTCAAACTGAATAAAAGGGGAAGTTTTTTCCAACAAATATTTATTGAGCACCTTTCCACATGTCAGGCACTCTTCTCCAAGATTGAAGACCTTGTACTTTTCTTCTCTAGCCTCTCCTGGCATTTGGAGACCTTGCTGGGGGAGATACTAAAGCATGCACCTGGATGACTTTTCAGGGGTCAGGGAGTGCAAAGTTGAGGGGAGGCAATGCTGGGGCTGAGCCCTAGGACGTCATGCTAAATCACCCATTTACAGATGGCTCTCATCTGTCCATCTCTCATCATCCCTTTTAATAGTCCATACCTTGATCAAAGCACAGATAAAACATTCACAGGACAGATTAGGCTTTATTACTGTGAACTGCGGAGTGTATAGTGTTGTCTCCGGTAATCAAAGAGGCCAGGTCAACCCATTGTGCTTGGGCCATGTAGACCTATCAGGCTCTGGAGCCATGTTCTTCTGGATTTTATCTTTCAAGTCACTGGGATTGGGGGAGATCTCTGTGCAGCTCTTCCTGGCTCATCTGACTTTCCCATGCACCTGCCCCCGCACACATAACCTTCATTTTTCTGTTTTGCTGGGGTTGTTTCTCCTACATCCCAATCTAAGCCTCCTCCCAACAGGCATAGCTGAGAAGATGATCCTGAAAAGGATTTGGGGTGTTAAAATTTTTTTAAAGAGGAATTATGTTTATTTTAATAAAATATGTTATGTTTTATTTGTTTGCTATTTTATTCTATTTATTGCAAAATTGAGTGAGAATACTTGCCACGGAGAAAGTAGCATGTTTAACACAGGGCCCTGCGCTGACCCTAAGTGGTTTTAAATTTAAATTTCCCGTGTAGTTAAGCCATTTCAAATATAACTAATTAACTAAACTAGGCAAAGGCTGTATGCCTAGTAGGTGCCAGGAATTACATACTGAAAAATAAATAAATAAATAATTTATCTCGTTTAGTGCACAATAATTTTTCAAGTAATTTATTGTTCGATTCATTTAAATAGATAACTAAGATTAAAAAAGGTTAAGACATTTGGGTTAGGTATCACATCCCCATTTTATATGTACCTTCCACCACCTCCCACGTAGACCCCCTGCTCTGTCAGGTTGGTCTCCTCCTGAAGCCATCCCTTCACACTGCTCCCGACCTCTGAACTCGGTGGCCCATGACCATGGTTCGGAATGTTCTCACACACAACTGCTCATTCCTACCCCACCTACCTGTTAGGCCCAAGTCACTTCCCAAATCCTATTACAGATTTCTTAAGCATGCCAGTCCTCAAAGTTCTTCCTTTCCTATGAACTCTTTGAGGTCCAGGTCATAGGTATAATCTGTACTATTGCTTCACAAGATTGTGTATGGGAACTTTGACGATTAGCACCATATCTTATACATGTATTTTGCACCATCACAGTGTTGTACACACACTAAGTTACCAAAAAACACTTGACCAAGTGACTGTAAACCAGTATCCTGTATTGTTGGAGAATCAAGAAAGAGAAAGGAGGTCCTATAAATGTTTATTATACAATAAATCAATCTTGTCCTTCTTCTGTTGGAAGGTAGTAAATTAATCCATCTCTTTTTTGCATCCTATCTTTGACCACACTTTTAAAAATAGTCTCAATTCTTGGCTGGGCTCCCATAGCTCAGTGGTTAGGGCACCAGCCACATGCTCCAGGGGTGGTGGGTTTGAACCTGGCCTGGGCCTGCTAAACAACAGTAAAAATATATATATAAATAGACATTGTGGCAGGAGTCTATAGTCCCAACTACTAGGGAGACTGAGGCAAGAGAATTGCTTGAGTCCAAGAGTTTGAGATTACTGTGAGCTATGATACCACGCACTCTACCGTGGGTGACAAAGTGAGACTTGGTCCCAATAGAAATTCTAAATTACGCTCTTTTATTTCCTCTGTCTCCCTTGTTATCCCTGTTAGTAAGAATGTAACCATTTTCACGTCTTGGATGAAATGAAATACAAGTTTTATACTTGACCTTGGTGTTTCCAACTAATATAGAGTGTTCTTACTAACCAAATAAGGGATTCTTTATCTAGATACATAAAACTGGTAAAAGTCTTAAAATCTCCCGAACAGATCTGCAACTTCTCCTGCTACCCAATTCCTAGGCATATCTCAGCTATATTCAAAACTGAGTGGTCTTTGTTCCCTTAGAAACTACCAGCTGACACCCCAACAGATCCATGGATGTACACACAGGGTTAGGTCCACTAGGACCTGGAAATTTTCTGCATACCACCCTTTGTGTAGCATAATGATACACGATTTTTAAGTTCTTAACCCACCTCTCCTCCCTGCCCCCCAGAACTAATCTATATGCTAATTTGCACTTGATAATGCCGCCCCACAATATGGTAATTGCTGTAATGTTTTCCAGGGAGAAAAAAAAAAGTAGAAATTGAACCGTGGCTCCATCACTGAAGCCTGTATGTTCATGAGACTCTCCGCAGAAAAACAGCGAGTTATAAAACCCCAGCCCAGGTCCAACAGTGTGCCACATTGAGGTCAGAGTGAAATCATTCTGGAAAAATTGGAAATGTTCTTCTGGGCTGCATGATTTTAAAATGATCCTCAGAAGCTCCACACACATGAGAAGCAGTGTGCGGCAGCCTGTTGTTGGCAAGTTAAATGTGGCTGCATTTCCTCACCTGCAAGGGCCCCTGGATTTGCAGAAAACCTCTCACCATTGATTTAACTAACAGTTTATCCTTTCAAGGATGACCACGTCTTCCAAGGCTCTGGCTTCTCCACGTAACCTTCATCTGCACGAGGGTACTACCCTTCTTGCCTACTTCCCTACATGTGCTCTCCGATGCTATTAAGATATCAAAAGCAGGAATGACAACAAGAGAGTCCTAATTAAACAGCAGCAGCGTGTGCCCTCGAAGGAACAGCCTGAACCCAAATAAGAGGAGCTTGGGACTGGAAGGGGGGAAAAAGACAATGGGGGCTTTGAAATCAGTTGGGTTTATAGCAACTGGTTTGTTGTGTGTATTTAAAGGGCCAGATGACACAAAGGGCTCCCAGTGCTGTCAAGACAGAGACCACGCTCTGGATTCACCAAGACAAGAGCCGTAATAGTCACTGAGTCCTGTGACCAGAATCCAATTGTAATTGGCCTCAGAGATCCACTTATGGCAATCAGGGAAGTAATATGCTTCTGAATAATTATGAATAATTAGGCACATTTATGAATAATTACACTGATAATAACTATCTAACTCATTCCATTTTAAAATTGTAATTCAGTCATTATGGATTGGGTAGTCATTCCCTACGTCCTGCCTCTGCATATTCATGGCCTCATCCACCTGCCAATCTTACACTGGCTGGAGTCCTTCTCCAGGTCAGCACTGGACTCACCCTGGGGATAAAGGAACATCCTGGTCTTCAGGATTTTGTGACCCTTTAATTATTTGAGAGGACTTTGGACAGTTGAGAGAGGTAGAAAAAATATAAGGAAATATTTCTCTGATTCTTCTTCATCTTGTGATTCATTTATCAATATGCAAATGATTTAAAAGTAATGTCCCAAAGTTCATGCCTATTGTCAATACAAAGGTAAAAAGAAGCTGCTGTTTCTACATGTCATTGTAAAGAATACAAGTGGCCAGCATCTCAAAAAATAGACAATTAATATTTATATATAAAATAAAGAGACTTTATTTTTTGAGACGTTGGGAAAAAAAGAAGTTAACTGATGACTCCATACTGAACCTCAGAGTCAAAGCATTCTGTAATAAACACACTTTTATTTGACAATGTGAATGTTACTTTTTTGCATTATTATTGCTCAAAATTTCTTTGCAGCAATCATCTGATTTCTTTTCTGAATGTGTTTATCTTCGTTCATTCTTTACGAGGCCTTTGTTTCTAGTCCTTATCTTAAACATTGTTATTGTTATTAAAGTTTAAGCCTTTTTGATTTTGTGAAGGCAAAAAGTGGAAACCAAATAAACACAAGTATATCTAAAAAAAATTTTAAAAAACCAAAATTGTCCTAAAGAGCGAATAAAAACACCTAAATGCCCATCCAAAAAAAAAAGAAAAGAAAAGAATACAAGTGACTTATATGAGGGCAGTCTCAGTGCCTTCTGCTGCTTACAAAGTCAGAAATCCCACTTTGAAAATGGCATCTTTTTTTTTAATTAAATGATAGCTGTGTAAATTAATGCAATCATGGGGTACAGTGTGGTGTTTTCATATACAATTTGAAATATTTTCATCAAACTGGTTAACATAGACTTTATGTCAATTTTCTTAGTTATCGTGTTAAGACATTTATACTCTACTTTTAGAAAGATTCACTTGTACCCTTGTAAGACAAACCATAGAGGTAATCCTTCCAATCACCCTACCTCTACCCATCCACCCCTCTCCCCCTCCTCTCCCCCTCCCCCTCCCTAAATTCTTAGGCTGTAATTAGGTTATAGCTTTCATATGAAAGCTATTAACTAGTTTCATAGTAGGGCTGTGTACATTGGATATTTTTTCTTCCATTCTTGTGATACTTTGCTAGGAAGAACATTTTCCAGCTCCATTCATGTAAACATGAAGGACGTAAAGTCTCCATCTTTCTTAATGGCTGCATAGTATTCCATGGTGTACATATACCACAGTTTGTTGATCCATTTGTGGATGGATGGGCACTTGGGCTTCTTCCATGACCTGGCTATTATGAATTGGGCTGCAATAAACATTCTGATACAAATATCTTTGTTGTAATGTGATTTTTTGTCATCTGGGTAAATGCCCAATAAAGGAATTGCAGGATCAAATGGCAGGTCAATTTTTAGTTCTCTAAGTGTTCTCCAGACGTCTTTCCAAAAGGAACGTATTAGTTTGCACTCCCACCAGCAGTGTAGAAGTGTTCCCTTTTCTCCACATCCTCGCCAGCATCTCTGGTTTTGGGATTTTGTGATATGGGCTAATCTTACTAGAGTTAGGTGATATCTCAGAGTAGTTTTGATTTGCATTTATCTAATGATTAAGGATGGTGAGCATTTTTTCATATATCTATAGGCCATACACCTATCTTCTTCAGTGAAATTCCTCTTCAAGTCCTTTGCCCACCTTGAGATGGGATCACTTTTTTTTTTTTTGAAAATGGCATCTTAAGGTGGCGCATATGTCTCAGAGGGTAGGGCACCGGCCCCATATATGGAGAATGGCGGGTTCAAACCTGGCCATGGCCAGCTAAATCAGCAGTGGCAATTGTAGCAAAAAAAAATAGCTGGGTGTTTTGGCAGGCACCTGTAGTCCCAGATACTCAGGAGGCTGAGACAAAAGAATTGCTTAAGCCCAAGAGTTGGAGGTTGCTGTGAGCTGTGACACAACAGCACTCTACCAAGGATGATAGAGTAAGACTCTGTCTCAAAAAAAAAGAAAAGAAAAAGAAAGTGGCATCTTAAAATAATTTAAACAATTTAACATTTAAACAATTGAACAATTAAAGCCTGTTTAATACAGGCTTTAAAAAAAGTGTGTCCCTGTTCCTTGCTGCCGTATTATTTTCTCCCTTCCTTTCCTTTTTTTTTCCCCCTCTCTCTTTCTTCCCTCCCCTTATTCTTTGCCTACTTTTCTACCACTTTCTTGTCTCTTTCTATTTTAATCCCAAAAATGACCATTATAAAAGTGAGGATATTTTCCTGATTCCAAACGTAGTATCTGTTAACTCAAAATCTTTGAAAAATATCAGGAGGAGTAATTTTAAAATTTTTCTAAACAGCACACTGTACCCTGTGGTTGCATTAACGTACACAGTTATGCTATAAGAAATCGGAAATGGGAATGGGAAAAAAAAATTCTAGAAAATCAATAGTCTCAGCACCTGAGAGAACCAATATTAACTTAATATATGTACTTTAAAGTGTTCTTTTCTATCCATATTTCATACAGCTGAGATTATATTATAAAAGCAACTATATATCCTGACATTTTCCTTAACATTATAGAACAAGCATTCTCCACATTATTAAAAACTCATGTTTGACAGCCAAATTATAAATTACGAAAGGGTACATTACAATCGACTCCTGAAATTTTGGGGACCCAGTGTTTCCCACTTTCGTTATTTTGCCATGTTATTTAGTGAAGCAGTCTGCTTTTGTTCTTCTCTCTCTGCCTATTATTTCCATGTTCCCTTTTCTTCCTCTTAAATTAAGACTTCACTTGTGCATAAGAAGGTAACACTGTTCCAGAATCAAGGCTGGGAATAATGTAACTGGTTTAGAGGACAGGAAAGCTTACCATATGCAATTTTTGTAAGCACAAGCAACATTAATACCCTGCGGTTTAACTATAAACAAAATATTTTATGCAGAATTAACCATAAGAGAATTGCATCTTGAATCTAACCCAAGGGGACTCAGTAATCAAAGTATGTTATGATGCATACTTTCCCGAGACTTGATTACAGAAAAGTGGAGACAGAAATGGCATCCTATTGAGCTTCTGGAATGGTAGTTTCCAAACGATTACCAAAGGATGCTATGCACCAGAATTGCCCAGAAAGCACTTGAAAAATATGTTTTCCCCAACTCCACCCATTGATCCCTTAACAGTAGACCAAGAGGGAGGATCCTGGGAGGGGAAAAGGCAATATAATAAGCAATGCCACTCTGCCACGCCAAGGCTGCAGACTGTGCCAGGAGCAAAGGCTGACACAGTCAGGTAGATTATGGAGAATGAGGGTTCCATGCAGGTTAGCAGAAAAAGCTGAGTGATCGTGAGGCAGGAGATAAGGAAGTGTGAGGAGGGGGATGGGAGGACTGTGGGAACCCAGAATCTAGTCAACAGCCGATGAGAACATGAAGCGAGGCAGTGAAGTCATACAGAAGTCGATCTATACAAAAGCTACATAGAGTAGGATTAATAAAATCATGTGAACATTGGATGTGTGAATTAAAGGTCAAAGCTAGGATGACTTCTAGTTACTTCCTATGGATAAAAATCTAAAAAGAGCAGCAGCTGGACTTGGTGTAGTAAGGTGGACACAGGAGGGGCGATGAGTGTGTAGGGCTGTGATGAATTCACTCAGAAACAATGATGTGTCCAAAAAAAAAAAAAATGCTCTTTTAAGATACCCCTTTTCAAAATTGTCATTTGGGTTGCTTAATTCTAAAAATAAAGATTTTTTAAAATACATTTCTACGAGGTGCAGTTCAATAGCACCCAGGGAATGTGGAGTCCCTTAGGACGTTCAGTTACTTTCTCTCACACGCTCACTAGATGATGTGGGAAGGGTAATCAAATAAACCCTGCAATTTTATTTCCCCAAGTAACCCAGAGACCAGAGAAGCTGCACATGTAGTTCATGGTACCCTAGTTGTAGGCCTTTGGGAGTTCCCTCTCCTGGCATATTCTGACATCTGTGGTTCCTTGCATTGGGCAGCTGATGTCACAGTCCCTGTGCCCCATCAGGATTTCTGTACAGTTTAAAGAAGCTTGACATCCAGAGGAAGAGCTGACCACCAAATCCCAGAAGCCAAGCTCAAGGTCTACTCCTTGGGCTCTGTTAATCCAATACTTAGAGAAATCAAATATTTTACTTAGCAGATATGGGAAGACTAACCTTACTCAATTTTCTGTGGTTTGCTTTCCTTTTTATTTGGGCATTTTATCTCTAAGGCACTGGCTCATGTTCTAAAAAGGAAACTGCCCAATATTTCAAAGAAGCATTTAACAAAAAGAAATTCAAGGGGAATTTCTCAGTGAGTTTTTCTGTATCTCAATTCTTGTGTCATTTCTAGGTGGAATAAATGAAAGAGATTAACAAATGTGTCTTGAAATTATAAAGTCATTAGAAATCATAAAGATTATTTAAGAACACAGGAAAATTCTTAATAAAAAAAAAAAAAAAGAACAAGCTATCGTGCCAAGAACAGTGGCTCATGCCAATGCTTTGGGAGGCCCAGGTATGAGGACGACATGAGGCCAGAAGTTGGAGACAAACCGAGGCAACACAGCAAGACCCAGTCTGTACAAAACTATTTTTTTTTAATTGACCAGACATAGTGGTGGATGCCTATAGTCCTAACTACTAGGGAGGCTGAGACAGGAGCATCATTTAAGCCTATCAGTACAGGACTGGTGTGAACTATGATCACATCACTGCACTCCACCCTGGGTGACCAAGCAAACCCCTATCTCAAAACAACAACAACAACAAACAAAAAAAAAGAAAAAAAAAAAGCAAGTGAAAAAGACAAAGCTACAAAAGTTAATATTCGTGATGATTGCAACTATAACTTTGAACCCTAGAAAAATGGAATGTGAAGAAATGCTAAAAATGGTTCTATTATATTCATGATAATATATTTTCTTTCATACGTTTTATGGTTTTTTTACAACATGGTCATATCAAAAAAATAATATTAATAACAATAATATGTGCTTGGTCAGATACAAGAAACTAAGAGGAGAAGGGAAAACCCGGAAAGGTGAAGGGTCTTGCCCCAGGTTATAGTGTCAATCAATCGAAAGAGTTAAAAGTAGAGCACATAGTAATGAGAATCTCACTCTCTCTGGGTCCAGCAAGGAGAAAAATGAATCCATTCTCCTAACTCAACTATCACCTTTGATGGAAGCCCCCCCGTCTGGAAAAGCAGAAACATAGACTATTTCCACAGTAGCCCTAGAGAATGGCCCTAAGCACATGGAGGGCCAGTTTATGGGAACAGCTCCCTTTCCATCTCAGCAAAGGGAGCCGCACCCACACAGGGGGCCCCCACTCCACACCATCAATGTCTTGAGAAAAGCCTCAGTCCCAAGTCTCAGCACACACTGCCCTCCCTCTCTCCTGCCTTCTCCTCCAGCATGCAGAGGCCGTGACCACTTTGTTTTTCTTATTGTTACAAAGTATTCATATAACACTTCTGCTGTCTGTCCAACCACCCTCTACTTCACTGCTGCCAGCCACACTCCAAAGATTGATGAGGAAAACACTGAAATTTTGAGTTGGGGAGGTGGCTGGCACAGACAGGGCAAGGAGAGAGGCAGAGGGAGGTGCTGGGGAAATAAGGGGGATATTAGGACCTGTCACAGCTGGCAAATGACTCATTGAGGTAATGATGATAAACACCTCGTCTCTGAGCATCTCTCTGCATTTCACCTAATGATTGCCAGCATCCAGGAGTGAAGAGAGGCTCGGAATAAATCACATGAACAGACCCCACATGGGAATCCCTTAGGAATGGCATCTGAATTGTAAATGCCTGCTGGAATTTCACACAGCAAATTACAAAAAACGGAATGATATTTTAAGCAGTTCTGTACTTAAAGAGTACAATGTGGAGTCCTGAGGATTTTCTTCTATTTAGGGTTTCTCTCTGTGCCAGCTGGAGCTTTGCATATGTCCTGCTCACTTGGAAACTTCTGGTTGTGGATTCTGAATGGGAGCGAGTAAGAGAGTTTCCCAACTTCCTTCCAACAAACTCCCTCCTAACTGGTCCAGTCGTCCTTTTGCTCCAGCAGAGTTCTTCTCACGCCAGGTACCTTTGCTACCAACAAAAACTCCTGGGAGATTGAATATACAAATGGACAATGGCCAGACCATATATAAAAGTCGAACTCCAACTCACAACCTGCAGCAACCAGCCCAGGAAAACAATCCCTTATATATAGTGACCAACCCAGGAAGCCACCTGCTATCTACAAGTCAGAGTCAAATCACTCTCTCTCACAGTCAGTCCAGGAAGACAAACAATATAACCTGTCACAATCTGCCAAAAATTTCTAGGACTTGTTACATTATGCTTTGAAAAATGAATTCTAATTTTTGTCCCCACTTTCAACTTAGGACCAGGCAAGAGAAAGTAGAACAGGTACTCCAGACCAATCATCTGGGGCACCCCATCTTCGTCTGTCAGGGCTGCTATAACAAAATATGTGATTAAAAACCTCACAGTTCTGGGGGATGGGAGGTCTGAGATCAAATGCCAGAACATTTAGTCTGGTGAGGACTTGTTCTCTGCTCCAAAGATGGTGCCTTGTTGACACTCTCACTGTACAGGCAGCTTGGTAAGGTTTCATAACATTGGTATATTTCAGTGTCTCACAGCTGTGTTCTTGTTGACATACCGAGGTGTCAACGTGTGACATTCATTATTGTTGTGAGTGTTTTTTGTGTGTACCATCGTGAGAGTGTCAGAGCTTGAACTAGAGCAATGAACAAATATTAAATTTCTTGCTAAGCTTGGAAAGCATGGAAGTGAAATCAAGGACATGTTAGTCCAAGTTTATGGGGATAATGCCATAAAGAAAACAGCAGTATACAAATAGATTAAACATTTTTCTAAGGGGAGAGAAAGTATCACTGATAAAGAGAGGTTGGGGTGGCCCGTAATGAGGAGAACTGACAACAGCATTGCAAAAACATGTTGAATTGTGTGTCAAAATCATCAGCTGACTGTGAAGAGCATAGCAGACCAAGTAAACGGCAATAGAGAACAGTTGGTAAAACCATCACTGAAAATCTCATCATGAGAAAGATGTGGCTCCTGCGTTACTACAGTGCACCAACCCACATGGCACCGTCTATGAGGGAGTTTTTAGCCAATAAACAAATAACTGTATTGTAATATCCTCTCTACTTACTTGACCTGGCCCCCAGTGACTTTTTTCTCTACCTGAAAATAAAGAAAATATTGAAAAGCAGACATTCCAATGACAGTCAAGACATCAAAGGTGATACAACAACAGCTCTGAGGGCCATTCCAGAAAAATAATTCCAAAATTGCTTTGAAGGCTAGATTACATTCTGGCATCAATGTACAGCTTTCCACAAGGGGAGTACTTTGAAAGTGACTGTAGTGATATTCAAGAATGAGGGATGTAGCATTTTTTCTAGGGCGAAATTTGTGAACTTCATTGTCAGACCTCATATATATTTTGGAATGGCTAAATCAAGCTAATTAATCTATGTCTAACTCTCAGACTTATCATTTATTTATGGTAAGAACATTAAAATCTACTCTCTTTGCAGTGTTCAAGTGTACAGGAGATTGTTATCAGCTATAGTCACTGTAGTATGTAATAGACCTCTTAGACTTAGTCCTCTGTCTAACTGAAATTTTGTGCCCTTTGACCAACATCTCCCCACTCCCACCCCAGCCTCTGGGAACCACCATTCTGCTCTCCACTTCCATAAGTTCAACATATAAGACTCTACATATAAGTGAGGTCACACAGGCTTGTGTTCCTGTGCCTGGCTCATTTCACTCACATAATATCCTCCAGCTCTATCAATGCTGTCACAAACGACAGGATAGACTGTTTTTTTAAGACTAAATAGTATTCTGTTGTGTTTATATACACCACATTTTCTTTATCCATTTATCTGCTGATGGACATTTAGGTTAATCATCCTCCATGGATAAGGAGGACTTTTTCATGGTTTCAGTTACCTGTAATTAACCATGGTCTGAAAATATTAAGTGGAAAATTCCAGAAATAAATAAGGTAACAAGTTTTTCAGTTGTGCACTGCTCTGAGTAGCGTGATGCAGTTCCACCGGGGATGAATCATCCCTTTGTCCAGTATCTCCATGCTGTCTACACTACCCTTCATTAGTCACTTACTAGCTATCTCAGGTGTCA
Organism: Galagoides demidoff; assembly: GCA_963574575.1. Classification (NCBI taxonomy): domain Eukaryota; kingdom Metazoa; phylum Chordata; class Mammalia; order Primates; family Galagidae; genus Galagoides; species Galagoides demidoff. Next base: position 7,388 of record CAUYQV010058616.1, on the reverse strand, counting down.
GTTTGAGAAAACACGATATACTTTACACAGGGCTCACGACCACTCCCAGTTTCAGGCATCCACTGGGGATTCTGGACTGCAACACTCACAGATGAGGGGGAACTACTGCCCTTTTTAAACTCCCAAAGTGATTACAATGTACAAACAGGTTTGGAAATTTTCCTTACCTTCAAGGCTACAAACAGGTTTGGAAATTTCCCTTACGTTCAAGGCACGAGGTCTGTACTATTTGCCTTGGAATTTCCTATGCCTAGCTAATGTGCCTGGCATATAGTAGGTTTTCAATGAATGTTTTTCACTTAACTAAGAGAGGAATAAAGGGTCAATCAATAATAGTTTCCCGTGAAGTAGCTTCATCTACTTGCTTTCCTATGCAACAGAGAGAACAGGGAGCACTCTGAGTCCCCTGGGAGGCAAGGAGACAGTGGAAATAAGAGTGGGCAGAAAAGGGAGGACCAGAGTACAAAGAACCAAAAATTAACAATATTTTACATAATAATTTTTCTAGGGTTTCAATGGCCATGATGTGACCCTCTTAATAAAAAGGTATTTCAAGATTGAAAATAACATGACTGAAAATTTTTCTGTCCACTAGGACAATGAATAAGTACCCTCTTGCTCCTATACCTTTTTAAACATAACAGTCACAGAGAGGCTAATCCCAGGCATAATTATGTCATGGGGAAGGGTCTTAGGTTAAGTTCCCCAAGAAGTTGACTTTGGGAGCAACTACAATAGAAGCTGCATAGTTGACCACCTCTCTACATTGACGATCAACCTAACTTGGCCTTATTTTCACAGACTGGACATGGACATGCACCACATGTATGGATCAATACAGTAGACCTAGTTCCTTATGTTGACTGCCCTCATAGGTTGACCAGTTTGCTACAGTCCCTTGGGTGGTAATTCTACTGTAGAGAGATTCCACTGTCATTTATTCAGAAGGTGATTCCAGGAAATAACAGGAGGAAGGAGAAAGAGACTGAAAGGAGGGGAGAAGTGAGAGCAAAAAAGGAAGGATGGCAGTAAAGGGGTTCCCAGTCCCACGCCCTCATGTGGCTTCACACTCTACTGACACTGTCTGGAAATGCCTCGTGATTGTCATTCCACACTGCGCATTACAGATCACACAGCCTATCAGCAGAGAGCTTTTGTATAGGAGTAATAGTAATAATCATACTGAAAATTATCATTAGTACAATCTAACATTAGGTAAAATTATGAGCACTGACTCCATGCCAAGCATATAACTCATTTTCTCCTCCCAATCACCCTAACAGACTCTTCTTTGATTCCATTTACACGTAGATGGAGATTTCAGGAGACCCAAAGACCTGCCCAGGTCACACAAGCTGGTAAAAGGCTGACATAGGAATCTGAACCCTGACCTATCTACCCCCAACCTCCTTTGTTAAAGGCTCTTGAGCTTCCACAGCAAGGTTCAACCTGCAAGGAACCAAAAACAAAATATTGGATTGGATAGGCAAGTTTAAAAAAAAAAATAGCCCATTTTAAAAGAGGAAAATCAGAAGGTTAAAACTTCATTAAAAGAAATATTTTTAAAGAAAAATACAAAAAAAATCAGGTTATAATGAAAATGGTGTTTCAAGAAGTGTTTTGTAATCTATAAAAGATCTTGCAAGTGTAACATAATCGCACTGTTTATCTTGAACTGATATGAAACACATAACCACATTGTTGTTTACAAAATGAAAGATGAAATACTCTTCAATTTTATATTTCTAATGTAATAGCCAAATTTCTCTCACTGTTACTTTTATCTTCCTCTCTCCAGAGGCTGATAGAAAAAGACATATTAAAATGTGATAGAAACAGTAGAACTTCAAGCAATGTCAAATACAACGCCTTCCGTGCTGTTGCTGTTTTGATTGCGTGGCATCTTATAGACTTTGGTCTCTACCAGAATGATCAATCTGTCACTTGAGTTATTTGACTATTGATTAATTTTCAGAAATGTGTTGACATAAGTCTTACCGTAAAAAGAAAATCAGCTCCCCTGCCTCCTGCCACCAGGATTCCGCGTCTCAGGTCTTTGCCTTTTTGCATGATTAATGTTGTTCTGAACCTAAAGAATCAATAAACATTTTCTGAAGCAGAGATGTCTACATCCCTAAAGAGGGTGGCCCATTTCGTTTCCCACTCAATCTACAAAATGCATTACCCTTTGGAATGAAAGGGTCAGGCCTGGCTGGTTGATGAGAATCAGGGATTCTGTTCCAGTTTATTTATCCTTTTCCTTTTCCATTTCCTTTTCCAGAAAAGCCTTACATTTAGGGGTGCGCCAAATAGCCTCCCTGGTGGCCTGAAAGAGTAACTACATTTGCACATTCCCAAATGACTAAGTTAAACGTCAGAAGGATTCAATCCTCTGAGACTCTGTTTTGAATGATGCTGATATTGTCTTCTTAAGCAGAAAAAACTGAAGCACACACACACACTCTTCCTAAAAGATTCTCCGGAAAAGACAGCATCATCCTCAAGTGCTTAGAAATCTACCCTGTTCCAGGAGACATCATTTGCTTAGATGGAGAAAAAGCTTCCTTCTCTACTGATGCCACATAGGTTGGCTCTCCTGCCTTTTTGAGGGGAAAGTTATGGCCTTGCTGTACGTAAACAGCCATGTCCCACACACAAGAGCCCAGAAAAGAGCATGGAGGTCACCAAACAATAGATGTGGAAGAGAGACAAGAGGCACACACCCTCGGAGTCCTCTGTTTGTCCACATTATTATAGAGAATTGTCACCAAAACTAAGGCCGTGACTTCCATACATGTCAAGGTTAGGGCTCCTTTCCAAGTAAAATGAATGAAATGATTTGGAGTCAAGATTTAAATGTTTGAAGAAATAAAAGGTATTCAATACAAATGTCAAGTATTCTTGGCTCTCTTCTGCCCTCCATCCCCTGGAGATCATATTCCCCCAGGGCCAGGGAGTCTGACAAGGAGGCACAACCATGCTTAATATGTGGCATCTACTACAGAACCACTGTCTCACTATATATCACTCCAGACCCAGAGAAGTTGAGAAAAAAAATGATGGCTGAATGCACGGCTGAGCCCTTTGTCTAGTAAAAATGGGATTCTTGCTGGGACTTGGGTCTCCAGAGTTGGGGCTAATTCACAAAATAAAGCAAGATAAGGGAAACACGATCTGATAAGGCTGGAAATGACTGCCAATTCATTCAGCCTGAATGAGGTCCCCCTGGGACCTTGTCAACACACTGGATTTGAGCTCAAGAGTTCCAAGAAAAGATTTTTCCTGTACACACAGTCCTGGGTCACCAGCTTACAAAGGAAGAATGGGAAGACTTAATTTTCTTAAACAAGATGCCATGACAAGCCCTGGGTTTAACACAATGATGATTCCAAAATCAGCCAGCTTCTGGGGCTATTTGTGGCACAAATCTTCAGAGGGAATTCTCTCCGTGCCTGGAAAGAAGAAAAATTAGCATTCCAACCATGTCATTGAACCAACTTGGGACGTTATTTAATATATCTAATTACATGAGAATAATTTCATTAGCACTAGCTTTCATTTGAATATGCTGCAAATGGTCAAAAAAATTTATATCTCCTTCCTGGAACACATCCCTAATGAGATTTTTGTGGCTGAAGATTTACTCCATATGACAACTACAAGGTACCAAATTTCGAGCTAAATGAACACATTAAGCAACCAGGCAGTACTTCTTGGGTTCCTAATTACCATTATTTACAAAGTATCTTATAATCACGAGGCAAATGTCATTAAAGTCCTGTGTATAACTTTGCAGGGAGTGCCGAAATGATGACACACTTCTACTTCCAGAGGCCAAGAGTTGCTGGGCTCCTGAGCTCCTGGCTCCATTTTTTTTTTTTTTTGAGACAGAGTCTTACTCTGTCACCCTAGCTGGTGTGCAGTGGCATTATATCATCAATCACCACTAGCTGCAACCTCAAACTCTTAGGTTGAAGCAATCCTTCTGCTCCAACCTCCCTGGCATCTGGGGCTGCAGGTTTTGGCCACCATGACTGGCTAATCGTTCTATTTTTTTGTAAAGACGGTATATGGCAGTGTTACCCAGGCTAGCTCTAAAATTCTTGACCTCAAGCAATCTTCCTGCCTCAGCCTCCCAGAGTGCTAGGATTACAGGCATGAGCCTGGGCCCAGCCTCCTGGGCTAAAATTAAAAAGCCGAGTGCTTTCATTATTAGGTATTAATGGCTAATAATGGCTCCTGGCTCCTTATTAACCCTCCAAATGTCCCACAGTGGAGAAAGGGACTGGGATGCACGACAGCCCTGTGCATCTGCCACTTGCACTCTCTTACTAGGCTCCGGTGATCTGGGGTTCCTGCTCTGGGTAGGGTTTCCACCAAGATGAAAAACAAGGCTGTCCCCACTTTGCTGCTGCCTCCTATGCTTTCTTTTTTTTCTTTCTCTCCCTTTTTCTAGCCCACTTCTTGTGCCCTACTCTGAACACCACCAGAAAGTAAACACTCAAAATGAACCCTACTACCTAATAATGAAAGCACTCGGCTTTTTAATTTTAGCCCAGTCCAGTCTCTTGGGATATTTAGCTAAGCGTTATTTATAGAGAATGACATCATCCCCTGATACCTTAAAGACTAATTGATAAATATGTCAAAATCCAGCTCACACAGCATCAAACAGCTCACCTAGGAATCTGGCATTCACCACATTTTTCTTTCACTTTGCATATGACTCAGTGGAGGTGCCCCCCACTCACACACTCTTCAGACCTCTGTGAAGAGTCTCTGTGCACCTCTGTGTTTTGTTTCACCACCAGTCCCCTAATTACTTAACCATACGGGCATCCTGGAGCCCCGAAATGCCATTCTATTGGAATCAGCGGGAAGAGGACTGCAGTTACAGATCAAAGCAAGCCACCAATACAACCTCATTAATACCTGCAGCTTGAGAGAAAGAACAAGAGCAACAGCCCTGATTTAAAGATGTCGAGAATACAAGATGACAAAGGCACCCTCCTTCCCCTCCAACACCTCCCCACCAAGAACCGTAATGTTTTATCCAGACACAGAGAGAAAAGCCGTCCCCTCCCTCCCCTCCGCAGAAACCCAAAGGGGAAAAAAACGCACTAAATTTAGTCCTCCTTCCCCCATAAATCTTCTGCCACTGTAAGCAAGTTCATTCCGACATAATCTCTAGGAGAGCAAAAGAGAGCTTCAGGTGAAAGGTTACCTACATTTATAATGTCAGGCACCGGGCCTGCCAGGTAAAAGGTAAATGGTAATTTTGTCATTAGCATGCCTGACCTCTTGGCCTCACCATATCTCACAGAAAACGTAAGAAGGCTCACCTGTCAAGATGCAAACGCTTAAAGGTCAACGTGCACAGAAATCTTCCAGAGCTTACCCCTGAATTGCTGACACCTTTTTATGATTGCCCGCTTAAATAAATGATTCCGGGGGCAAGACCAGGAACGACTGGCTTCATGTTGAGTCTTACAGGAGGTATTCTTGGGGTATGCGTTTCAAAATTATTTTTAAAATGCTTTTGCTGTATGTGGATATTAAGGAGCCGGGAAAGCCTTGACACTTCACAAGCATTCCCAGGCTTGAAGGATTTTTCCGTATTCCTCAAAAATACACTGTCAGTTTTTAATGTGATTACTTAAGGAATTGTCACCCTTATTTTTGGCATTTTATCCCATGTAAAAATAATTCCTTCATTTTTGTTTTTGGGAGGTGGGGCAGGAAGGCAGACAGCAAGGAAGTTTTTCACCGTGTTATGTGGACATGACCCAATTTGAAAAGTAACAGGGATGAATAGAAATTTGAAAGATTGTTCTTATTATTTTGTTCTACGTATTATTTGTTCACAAGTGAAATCACAGGAAAAAAATAATGTTGCTTTAAAAGTAAGCATAAAAGTAAGCATAGCAGTCCCTCAAATGATTGGACATAGAATTACTACACGGCCCCTCAAGGTCAATTCTGGGCACAGACCCAAGAGAATTGAAAGGGAACACAACAAATACTTTGACACCAATGAAGGTAACAGTATTAATCACGATAGTCAAAAGATAGAAATGACTCCAGCGTCCATCAACAGATGAATAAACACTATGTGGTCTATTCATACAATGGAATATTCTTCAGCCTTACAGAGGAAGGAAACTCTGCCTCAACTACCATGTTCAACCTTGAGGACATTATGCTAAGTAAAGTAAGTCAGATACAAAAGGCCAAGTACTGGAAGATTCCATTCAGATGAGATGTCCAGAATAGGGAAATATACAGTGACAGAAAATAGATTATTTGTTACCCAGGGTTGGTAGGAGCAGGGAGGTAGATTTGGGGGTCAATGGCTCAGAGGCACAGAACAGCTTTTTGGGCTAATGAAAATGTTCTACAATTATGTGGTGATGGATACACAACTTTGTGAATATACTAAAAGCCACTAAATTGTGCAATTTAAATGGGTGACTCATAGGTTACATGCATCGTATTTCAATCAAACTCTTTCCAAAAAGTAAGCATGACATATTTGGGTGGAAATGCTAGTATTATGAATGGCATGAAGGTAGAGTTGCCTGATAAAATAGATCTTTTTATTTGCTAAGTCTTACAAGGCTAGGTAAAAGAGTTCTGCTGAGTGCTGCAAAGAATACCTTAAAATTGTTCATTCAAGTTCTGCTTATTGGATTTATTCTCCACGTGGATGAGAATTTTCTTCTCTGAACTTTGGAATTTCTCCATTTATCATTATTAGAGAATTGACATTTCCTCTGAATTTCTGTCTACATGACAATCCTCAACCCTTGTCTTCAGACAATGGAACATGGCATTTTCAGCTCTCCACTAGTGCCACCAAGGTGCATGCTCCTGATGGGAGCCTTTGTAAGTTCTTGCTGGACTGTAAAACACTGGGCCTTCCAGCCTTCTGGAAGTACCAAGGAAGACTGGCTACCTTTCACTTACCTCCTTGCTGGTCAGGAAAAACACTCATCGCACTTATAATAGTTCCCTACCTTTAAATAAATTCTTGGCCATTTATGAGCTATTTTATCACAACCACTTGTCTGTATCCCTCATATTACCACAGTAAAAGATCATTGTGAAATGGGCTCAAGGAAGAAAAATAGACACAAAAGACAAATCTACAAATAGGCTTAATTATTTTTAAAGGTGCCAATCCTAATTGTATCTTGAAAAGCCAGCCTAAAACAAAATCAAATATCAACTATAAACTGTCCATCCAAGTAAGCTGTCCATCCAGCTTGTGAATAAAATGAATTCTTCCATGAACCTTCTCAAGATCCTTCTTGGTTAATCAGCTGTGTAACTGCCCATCAGACAGTAAGTGTTTAGTGCTCCCAAGAAGGCAAGCAACTCTCAAGAAA
>CAUYQV010058614.1:0-38718 GCA_963574575.1 Galagoides demidoff | reverse complement strand
GCCTGCACCAGAGCATGCTCCACTCTTTGATGGCCCACCCCAAGTTGCTCTGCTGTTTGTCGATTTCTTTCATATTTATTGAGTGTTCAGTAACATTCCAGACACGTGCTGGACACCATGAAAACAATGGTGAACAAGAGATAGAGTATCTTTCACTCCAAAATTAGACCCAGTGGGAAGACACACCAGTGAATAGATACTTGAAATATAGAGGGATGAATGTGAGCATAGGAGTGCTACCTAAGGAATCAAGGTATGCTACTCTGAGTTGGTGATCTTGGCATCACACTAAATAAATTATTATCAACCATCCAGATGCTTAGAGTAATCCAAGTGATGGCTGCAGATTTTCTAGCCTTTCATCCTGACATTTGGTACTGCTTAGATGCATATATTGGTTTTCCAGGTCATAAAGCCAAAAGTTGCCAGGAAAGCAATATCTTTTATGTTTCCAAAGATATGCAGACTTCATTAAGAAAGAAAGTAACTTTATTGATAATAATCTAAAAATGAACTCCATCTCTTGGGCATATTCCTGTAAATGCTTCTGATCTCTTTCATAGGAAGGGCCTTCTAATTGCCTCTCGGGGACCTAATCCTAAAGGTTTTGAAATGCTTTCTAATATTGGAATCTTTGATACTATGTCCCCTAGTACATATGATTCTACATCCTCTTCAGTATTTCTTGTTTGTTTGTTTTTGTTTTTTACAAAATAAATGTTGAGATGTTTCTCTCCCCATTTAGCATACCCATTTTGAGTTAGGCCTGGATTTCTCTACAGATATCTACTAAATAGAATGGAAAAGCCTACTGTGTGTTTTGTGTTGCTATATGACACTGCTCAGTGTAAGGACTCCTTCTTTGGATGGAATGGTCCATTGGACCATTGCTTCAAGTCAACAGAAAAAAAGAAATTCTTGTCACATTTCAGATATCCCTCTGCTAGAACCCTTAACTCTTTACACCTCACCTATAAGTGGCACGTTATAGTCCCTTGTGTCTAAGTGGCATTCTCACCACCCCTTACATAGGCGTCATTAAGTTCTTGCAGGCATCAACAATGCCTTGGTTTTCCTGAGATGCCCCTTTCCTATGGCCAATGCCAGGTATGTTGTAGGTGCTCATTCCATATTTAGGTGATTTCTAAACATACAACATTGTTTTATTGAGTTCTCAATTTCTTATTGGTACATAAACCCTGCCACAATTCATCCTCAGACACAACCATCTTCATTCTTTTCTACACAGTATCAATATTGTTTCATTAATTTACCAGGTGGTAAAAATGAATAAACTGCTTAATTCAAAGGGACTTGTAGATTTTACAACTTTATATTTATTCATTTCCAGTAATTTTTAGTGAAAGCTAACATCTGCGCTTCCAGACCATATGCTTCTCCTAAGGGAGAGAGAAGTGACAAAATCAGCTCTTCAAGTCACCATGTTGGACTTTCTTTAGACTTTAATACCATACCTAAACAACAAATATCAATAAAGGATTGTAATAACTCCTTCTTAGGCTATAATAAGTTTTGGTATAGTTAACACTTAGTTTCCAAAAAAAGCTTTATCTTCAATTTTTTTTGTAAAAAATACATATGTATATCAAATATTATTCATCATGAATTTTAATGATCTTCATGTTAACCATGGGATACCAAACATACATGAAATAATAAAACTAGAAGAGTCAGGGAGCACCCTCAGCTCAGTGGGTAGGGCACTGAGCACATATACCCAGGCTGGCAGGTTTGAACCCAGCTCAGGCCAGCTAAAACAACGACAATTGCAAAAAAACAACAAAAAAAATAGCCAGGCATTGTGGCAGGTGCCTGTAGTCCCAGCTACTTGGGCGGCTGAGGCAAGAGAATCACTTAAGCCTAAGAGTCTGAGGTAGCTCTGAGCTGTGATGCCACAGCACTCTGTCCAGGGCAACAGCTTGAGACTCTGTCTCAAAATAAATAAATAAATAAATAAATGAAATGAAATAAGCTAGAAGAGTCATTAATGATTTTCTAGTGCCATGAGAAAATGCTTGAGTGGGAAAGCAGGTCACATTTTCTATAATATGACATAATGACTGTGGAAATGGGAATAAAACTGGGGAAAGACCTCATATATTGTTTATGGTCATAGCTAAATAGTAGAATTCTATTTGATTTTTATGCCTTTACCTATAGTTTTCTGTGGCTTCCTGTTTTCACTTTTGATTTTTAATATATATATATATTTAATTTTTATTTTATCACCATGTATCTTTATTTTTTAATTTTTTGTTAAATTATAACTGCATATATTAATGCATTTATGGGGTACAATGTGCTGATTTTATAAACAATTTGGAATGCTTACATCAAACTGGTTATTATCTAGTGAGTTCTATTTGCTTTATAGATGAGAAAATTTTATAGATGAGTCCAGTATATCTAGTAAAACCAGGACAAGAAATCAGACCTCAGGATATTCAGACTAAGGTGTACTTTCAATTCAAATTTGGGGAGGATATAGATTTAGAATTTCATTTTTTAGTTTACCTAAAAATTCAGGTAAATAAGAATTCTATGCAGTTAACAAATGAGAAAACATGATTTTCCATAAGCAATGAATATGGTTACTAGATTTTCCTTTTCTTTCAGATGAAGTAGTCATTTGGACTCATCATCTTGTGAGAATCCCCTTGTCCTCCTCCCTAGTATCTCCTCTCAGATACCTGCTCTTCCAAAATGCCTATTGCCAGTAGTGACTTTAGTTATCCAGAGATACTCATAACCAGTGGTGCAAAAGGAGATTTGATTGTTGTTTTGGCAAATGGCTATCAATGTATCTGGATACAAGTGGGTTTCACTAAAGGAAATTTGAACTTTGGGTGCTAATTCTGCTAATTGCTAACACCTCATAATTAAATTGGCGGAGAGTTCACCCCAGCGTCAGGGAATGCAAAAATCGTCAAGCTTCTTTGAAGGCAGCCTTCTCTAAGGACTCTGAGCCTGGGGACTATAGGATCAACAGGTCGTTTTCAGACCCTAGTTCTATGAGGAATTCAGAGGGTGTGGGAAGAGGGGAGCCCCACAAAGGAATGTTGTTTACAGTAGGACATAAGACCTATGGATATCTAAGTAACTGCTATTCACTGTGACCTGTAGCACATGAGTGGTCTCCCATTAATATAATGCAAAATGCAAGTGCCATGTGGTATTCAGGTTAGATAGCATGATTCCAAGAATAATCACCATCCCTTCCAGATAAGTAGTTGGCAAACTGCAGCAGGAGGGCCAAATCCTGCCTGCCACTTGTTTTTACAGATGAAGTTTTGTTAGAGGATGACTATACCCATTAATGTACATAATTTTATGGCTATTTTTGAACTACAACTGCAGAGTTCAGTAGTTACAACAAAGAACCATGGTTTGCAAAATTAAAAATATTCTGACTATAGAAAATTTAGCTGACTCCTATGCTTGACCATCAAAGAGAAAAATTAGGAAAAATAATCCTCAAAGGAAGCCAGGATAAAAGGGAGTTGAAAGAGATCTCAGCCTATACAGTGAAAGCTTAGTAACTGAAAGAGCTTGATATAGAGAAGGAAGAGTGGAAGAAAATTATTCCTTGATTAAAATATACATGTATGAGGCTATTTCTATAAGGATTATTCTGAATCATCTAAAGCTCATGTTGGCCACTTATAGCCCACTGGTCAAAACTGGCTCATCACATGTTTCCCTTTTTTAATTGAAGTTTTATGAGAATGCAGTTACATGCATTTATTTATACATTGTCTATGGCTATAATATTACTACAAACTCTTTAATAACAGGCTAAGACATTTAACTCTTTGTCTCCTTAAGCCTTAAGCCTCTTCAGCCCAAAAGTGGTTTGATTTTCCCTAAATTTTAAGTCCTCTGATTCAGCTCTGAGGGCTCTTTTTCTCCCTCTTAGATTTCTCCCTCTCCAGCCACATTGCCTGTCTTATTGCTCGTTATCTGGAAGAGCAAATGAGAAAATCTGTATGTGGAGGTAGTATTTTGACCTCATAGTTACATGCTTTGTCCCAAATCATGGGTAACACCATGAGGATGATATTTTAAGATTTAGCACCTGCTTACACAAATTTCTTCTAACATATTAATTAGTCAACCTGGGTTAACTTGGAAGACTGTTTCCAGCGACGTACCCAGGGCCCTGTTCTGTTTAACATTTTAAGCAAATGAGTTAGCTAAAAATCCAGGAGACAAATTTGTCAAATTTTTGTTAACATAAAGAACGCAAGAAGTTATAGGTAAGGTTTTAGATACCAAAATTAACACTCAAAAGACCTCAGTGGACTGGAACCCTGAGTCAAACTGAACAAGATAAAGCATTGCTTAACAAATGATAAAGCTGAGGCTTAAGGTTAAAATAAAATCAATTGTACAGTTATAGGAAGGGCTTAAGAGTAGTTTGTATGGAACTAAAGGGCTTAAGGGTAGTTTGTATGGAAAAGTCAGTATTAGTGACGTTCCTTCCTTGCTAAATATAATATTACTAAAAATAACTGGGTATCCTAGATGGCTTAGTGGAAAAATACTGCCACAATCTGTCTCAGGAGTAGATCTGAGTTTTAGACTGAGATGCCTTGGAACTATATCATCTGAAATGCAATGGACAAACTATGGTATACCTAACATAGAGAAACATATTGTGAGGTTAGTTTCTGTGGTAATTCCAAGTTCCACAAAGGGATTGAGGGGTTTCCTGGTTCGTGAGACTTTCAATAATAAAATCAGGAAAGTCCTAGACAAACTAGAACAATTGTTGACACTACACAATGCTTCAGCCACACTTACCTCCTATCTGTTCAGCAAAGTTAAACTTGTTCTTGCCTTAGAATACTTGCTGTTCCCTCTGGCTTGGGCCTCTCTTATAGATTTTCACATGGCTGTTTCCTATGTCATATTGGTCTCAACTGAAATATTGCCTTCCATGAAACTGCACATCTGTAATAATATCTTATTCCACCATTCTCTTTCATACCACGCTGTTTTACTTTCTTCATAATAATTCTCACTACCTGAAATTATTTTGTTATTTATTATTTTCTGTCTCACTCCATTAGAATATTGGTTAAATAAAAGGAGAGGCCTTATCTCTTTTGTTCATTACTGTAACCTCAGCAACTAGAGCAGAACTGGACATATAATAAAAATTCAATAAACATAATATTTATTGGTTGGATAAATGAATCTGCATGACCATGAGGCCTAGATTAAATCCTCCCATATATACACCAAAAAGCTCTGGAAAAAGTATCATGGGATAAGTAAAATCCAGATACTTTGTAAACTTTCAGATTAGGTTGCACAAGTCAGTATAGTATGAGGATGAGTCTAGCAGGCCCTGATTACAAGGTGGGAAAGTTGTTGTTAATTTGGATTTAGGAGATTACTAAGTACTGTCTATACCTAGAATAGCTGAGTCTGGGCCATTTGCATGCTCTGTACTATGCTCTTGAAGTGAAATAGGTCTATTTTCCTCTTAAATTTATCAAAATTCTCTGATTCTGGTCAAACTATCATCAGGGACTTTAAGAAATGTAAAATTAAAAGATTCAGAGAAAAATATCTATCCATTGTTTCATAGCCAATATCCCTTTAAGAAATATCAGGCATAGAATTTCTTTCTATGATGAACTCCCAGATGGTATAGTTTTTTTCTTCCCCCCCACAAGTCCAGTTCATTCCATCATAATTAAGTCCATAGCATCATTTCCCCTCAATGCTTCTTTAACCTCCTGAGAAATGAAATTGTCAGCTAGGCAAATCCCGAATTTATCAGATGCCCTGCTTTTAGCAGAGTGAGACTTCCATCAGATGCCTGGACAGCTGAAGCCTTCCATCCCTACTATAGTTTGCATCTGTGCCAGTTCTGTAATCTTCATTAGGGAAGCATCAACCATGTCCTCTCTGAAATATTTCCTTTATAGCACTGAAATTTCTCTCGATTTATACGCTCCTGCAAACATTCACCATCTTACTCGTGTTCATATTTTTTGGATTTCCATGGAGGTTTAATATATTTTTAACATACAGGGTGAGAAGATCCCTGGAATACAACCATTAGGAAAGGGAAAACCCTCACCACTGACCCTCTATAGACAAGTAGGAGGAACTCACGTAAGTCCAATGTGAAGTGATTATCTGGCTGAAAGTCTTCCTCATCTGTTGTCTTTCAACTGAACACTGTTCTATCGGTCAACATATTTTTTGTGTGTCATGAAACGAAAGATTAAAATTTTCAGGACAAAAATATTTTTCAGAGTGAGGTGACCAAAACCAGATGGGATGATTAAAATATTTGAATGGAAGAATCCATTTAGTCCAAATGACATCCAAAGGATTTATTTCAGCAAGCATCTTTTAAGAATTTCTTCTGTGTACAGTAGAGTGCCAGAGAAAACAGACACAATTCAGATTTGATCACAAAATTCAGATTGCTTAGAGCCCCTAATGTGTACACTCATCCTTACCTCAGTTATACAGTCTGACATCCCTCAAGTTAAAAAAAAAAATTCTAACTCAGAATAAAACTTTGTCTAATCTCTGTTGAATTCACAGCCTGATTGATCAACATAGCATATCATTCAGAGGACCCAGCAGACACCAAAGTTGTTAACACAGCAGACGCTGTGGTGAACATCTTAGTCTCCAAAAGTCCTCAATAATAATTCTTCATAGCACTACTTGAACATTTAACATGTAAGCAGAAAAGAAAGTAAAAGAATGAAGAACTGCCCAGATGGAAGAAAGTCTCTCTTTTAGAAAGATGAGCTCTGGTTCCCCACCACCACCATGTTTACTGATCAGGATCATTGCTATAAGGAACATTCACTGAAATTCTCATTAACCAAGTCAGAAAGAAAATGAACTTTATTTTAATGAGCTAAATATAGCAGATGTCTTCTCCTCCTCCTTTGTTTTTCCTCTCTCTGTATTGGGAGATTTAATTGCAAAACAGGGATATCCCATAAGTCCCCAAAGTGGAAAATTTTCTTCAAGACTGAGGTTATCGATTCTTAAACCACCACAAGATTATCCAAATTTCCAAAGCTCACTCGTGCATTTGAATTCTGGCTTCTTTTTAAATGCTGCTTAAATATTTTTGGTGTGTAAGCAAACCATATTTCAGCTAACACCAATATTTTAAAAGTACCGCAATGTATTCAGAAAGGACATTTCCTCAATTTCTTTTTCTGTGTCTGGCAATAAAGTAACAGAATTTTGGACGTTACAAGAAGAAATATCATTTTAATATTTGCGCAGGCAAAGAAAACCTACATGTCATGAACCTGCATCTATATTACTATTATGTATGCTAGAGAATGAATTTTTATTGTTTTTTGGACACCAAACTTTCGTGATAGCCTTATTACAATCCTCCTCTGTGTAAATAAAAGAAAAAGATATTTAAACAAGTAGAGATAAATGTGCATGATTCACCAGCACAGTTAACTCAAGATTTTCCAGCCTTATAACCACAACTGATAGGAAGATTTATTACCACAGCTGCTTGTATTAAACTTTTTTCCCTTGCAGTTGAAGGAATCAAATTTCTTCTTGGAGATTAGTCATTTGTGGGGGTGTCGCCAACTGCAAAATGCTTCTGTTATGAATGAGGTGCACTCCTCTGTTGCTGTCCTCCAGCCCTAAGTCAGTGAGTAATTTTCATCTTTTTATGTGTCTCTCCCGCCTACCATCAGGAAGAAATTTTAATGACTTACACAGTCAAACTTTCTTTAGTTGTTACTCAAACCGAAAACTTCAAATTGTATTGTCTCTGGTAACGTGATAACCTTACAAGGAACGGTAGAATAAAATGACATTTCGGCACATGTTTACAAAGATAAAAACCAAACTGTAGGGAAAGGTGATATCAGGTGTGAGAGCAGGAAAGGTGCTGACAAATCTTGGGTGGCTGTAAACGTGCCACCGCTGGCACAGGATCTTTGTAAAAATTATCTCCTGTAATTATCGGAACAATCCTGCAAGAGGTTAAGTGATATTCCCATTTCACATATAAGGAAACTGACTTTCTCAAGATTGTACAATTTTTTAATGGCTGAACCAGAATTAAGGTTAGATCCAGCTGGCTCCCTTGCCTTCTTTTTGTATTTTGACGTTCTGCCTTTTAGGTATGAAGAATTATCCAATTCTGTATAGCACTAATATAACTACACAGTACAGAGAGATTGATGCTGTATCTAAATAAGAAAATTTTAAAACGCACACAGACATCAATTGGTCACCTCTTTCGCTCTCTACTAAAATCATGTAAAAGTGTCAGGGCTCTGTCTTTTCTCTTTTAACACTTCTGGAAACATGTATTCAAAATGTGCCTTGTCCCTCTTCACAATTTCTTGTAACTACAGCCTTCATGGTATCTTTCATCTAATCAGATTTTCTCATCATCCTTTAGACCATATGGAGATGCAAATAGTAAGCTTCTGTCAATTGAAGATAGATTTCAGAACAATTGAACAAGGAGTGACATTTCAGTAAATCCACCAATCACTTGGTTTATTGCATGCCAATTTGGCTAGTGGTGTTTTTCAATTGAATTAGCTGATTGCTTTAGCTACATGGACACTTTCTAATTTATCATCCATAAGTGGTTCTAATATTACATGTAAGAAGCAGAAAAAAAGGTTGAAAATTAAAGACATATTTCAAGCATTCACAACTGGATCCTTGAGTTTAAATTTAAAAATTATTTCTTAAGTTGGTGAATCAACTTAAATAAAGCTGATAAACACACTTTTGAGGGGGAGAGGTAGCATATTTGCCTCTTTGGGGAGAGGGGTCAAGGATAAAGTCAATCATCTAGCCATGCTCCTTTATGTGAGTAATAATTCTGTTTGACTCTGTTAATGATTGTCTTACTTGATCAAACATAAATACTTCTGTTTAGTCTCTAGCAGTCCATACAATGTGATCAGTCTTTCCTAGTCATATAAGTTTCTACAAAACAGAAAGGCAAAGAGAACATACATGTCCATTACTGGGTACTTGAACAGATGAACCTAACCCAGTAAAACAAATAACACACAATAATTAGAGCTCCAGAACATGAGCTGTAATCGGCTATTGAGATGCTCTTCCTCTTATTTCATCATGTAGATGACATTATGTTTTGTCGTCTTTACCAGCAACTGAGCAGAGCAAATGGGCAGTCAAAAGACAGACAACGCCTCGGAAATAACTGAATTCATTCTTGTTGGATTTTCCAACACTTTCAAATCCAGACTGCCTTCTTCTTTGGACTGTTCTTTTTCTACCTGGTCACAATGTTTGGGAACAGTCTTATTGTTGTAGGGAGATGGGATCCTTCACTTTATACTCCCATGTATTTTTTTCTTGGTAACTTATCTTTCCTTGATACCTGTTATTCCACCATCTGAGAGCCATATGTCTTGGCCCAATGCTTCAGGGACTTCCCGATCATCTCCTATACCAGCTGTTATACCCAGATGACCACATCCCTCTTTCTGGCAATGACAGAATGTCTCCTCCTGGTTGTCATGGCTTATGGCAGGTTTGTTGCAGCCTCTAATCTTCCACGTTACACTATAATTATGAACAATTGGGTCTGCATACAGTTGGCCTTGGGAACCTGGACCAGTGCCTTTTTAGTAGCAGTCACACCAATCATTGCAATTCCTGCTCGTTCTTGTGGACACAATGTCATAAACCATTTTACCTGTGAGATCCGAGCCCTGTTGAAACTCGTCTGCTCAGACACACCTGTCAGTCTGATCCTGGGTCTGGTTGTCAGTGTGTTCACCCTGCCCCTGCCCTTCACCTTCATACTCATTTCCTACTTCTGCATTGTGGCTGCCATGCTGAGGATCCATTCTGTGGAAGCCAGGCTCAAAGCTTTCTCCACTGTGGTTCCCATCTAACCGCGGTCGCCATATTTTATGGAATGGGAATGTACATGTACTTGAAACCTCAGTGAAAGGAATCCTGGGAAAAAGACAAATTTATCTCAATACTTTATGGAGCAGTTACTCCCACGTTAAATCCTTTCATTTACACCGTGAGAAATAAAGACGTAAAAGGGACACTTAGGAAGTTAACCAAAGGAAATGAAAAATTCTAATACTTCTCTTTAAGCTTCTCAATGTGTAGGAAAAACAACAAAAACATGACTCATTTCACTTTGTTTTTTTAAAACAAACAACAATAAAAATCTTAGTGAGTATTCTCCCCGGAGTCACCACTAGACATTCATTAACAAGTTTACCATCAATATGAACATTTTGTCAAGCCACATGAAGACGTAAAGCCATGACTATGCCCAAAACAGTTCACAGAGAGATAACAGTAGTAGGTATGTGAAAGCGGGAGCAACAGTTACAGTAAACCGTCAGGGAAAGCTTCCTTTTCTGGGGCATAAGCCACAAGTTTTTCTAATCAAACATTTTGTTTGTACTTAAACACAAGGTGGATAAAATTCATATGCAAGACATGGGTTACACAACCATAAAGTGGCTGTTCCTCACATCACATTTTATAGGCTTCTGCCCCTATTTGAACCTAATGAACAAATGGCCCCTGTTCCCAAGTTGAGGTGATAACATCTCATGGCAAGAAGTATCTTTTGTCTGTAAAGCATTTTGGCTTTTAATAAGTGCTTATAAATAAGTCAGTTTATACTTATAATTTTTTAAAGTTTTTTTATATTATAAATATTTATCATTTCTCAAGCAAAATTGTTTCTACAAATATTAAAGTTCCATCATATCAATTTCTTATAAAAATATCTAAGCTAAAATTGTTATTCTTTTGCCTTCTCCTATTTCTCTGCCTTCTTGTCCATGATGTGCTTTAGCAACCCTCTGGCCATTTCAACTCCCACTTCTCATACACATTTATGAGCTTTTGCATTTCTGCTATTCCCAAGAGTCTTTACGGCCAAGCTTGTGATTATTTTTCTCTTTTTCTCCATTTAATAAGATGACATATATGTACATACACTCTCTCTATTGCAGGTAGCCAACCTTTATTATACACTTTGTATCATGGTAACTTGTTGATTGTTTTTCTCAACTTTGACTAGCTAACCCTAGAATCCTTCTTTTATAATATATTCAGAAGGTAGCCATATATATCTTGATTTTAAAATTCCCTTTCCTCTCACAGCCTTTTCTTGAGTAGATAGCTCTGAGGTCACAATATTTTGCACCCTTAGTTTTTTTTTTTTTCCTTTGCTTTCTTTCTAAAGGTTGATCTTTTCTGTGTTTAAAAAAAAACCCTACATTGCAACTTTTTTTTTCTTTGGGGTATTCATTGACAGTACAAAAAATTAAGTTACAGTGTGCCATGCACCTTAATCCCCCATGCCCCTCCCTCCTACCCCTACTCCCCCATCTTGTATTAGATCATCTACTGCCTTCATATTAAAATTTAGTACATTGGATTCTTGCTTCTCCTTTCTTGTAATGCTTTAGTAAGAAGAATGTGTTCCAATTCAATCCAGGTTAATACAAAAGATGTAAAGTCTCCATCTTTTTAATGACTGCATAGTATTCCATGGTGTGTGTGTGTGTGTGTGTGTGTGTGTGTGTGTGTGTGTGTATACCAGCACTTGTTAATCCATTCCTGGGTTGGTGGGCATTTAGGTTATTTCCATATTTTGGATATTATAAATTGAGCTGCAATAAACAGTCTACATTTCAACTTTTTAAACACCAAGTCTCTCTTTTCTACTTCCCTATTTTCTGTGGTTTTGAAAACTTATATTCAAAAAATTACATTTATTATAAAGAACAATTAGCTTCTAATTTTTGCTAACCAGATGCATGTATTGGCATGACATAAGCAGAATTAGGTACTAAAATTCCAGCCCAAAGCAAATAACAATTTCATTAGTCTTTTTATCTCTTTTGTTGGAAAATATATAATTTGCTTTGAACTTTTTGAAATAATAACTATTACTTGAAGATCTCAGATTGAAAACTAATCATTCCATCCCTGAGGGAGCATAAATCAATCTAAGGATATTGGATTTTTAAAATCAGAGGGAGATTTTTGTTACAGTATGGAAATATTTTCAACTGTGAATGTTGAACTAAAAATTGTTCAATAAATAAATTATTAGTAGTAGTAGTATTTAAGGAAAACAAAAGCAAAGTACAAAAAAGTGTTTTAAAAAAACCTACAAAATTATCTTTTTCCATAAGCCTTTTGCCACTTATTCCTTAGTCACGATTTGTTGCTCAAAGATTAAAGGCAAAAACAATGGAAAGTAGCAATTCTACATTGATCCAGTCTGACCCTCCTTCATTATGAATTTTATTTTGAATCCTAGGTATTAAGAGGTCCAGGAAAATGTCCATGTCAGTTTCCCATGTATAATCACAACTGCTTGGATTGTAGACAATGAAATCAGAAAACTTTTGTTCAAATTCAATGTCCACATTTATTAGCTGTGGCATCTTGGGCAAATTACTTAATTGCTCTGTGCCTCACTTTCCCCCTATCTATAAAATAAAGATAACAATAGTATTCTTCTTACAGCATTGTTGGAGGGATTAAATTGATAGTCCATATGAGGTTTTTAGATCAGGCCTTGGCACTGAGTAAACATTTCATAAATGTTAGATACTATTCTATTTTCTAAAAGCTTCCAAATACTCATTTTTTTTGTTCTCTAAAGTCTACTTCCTTTACACATATCCCCCTCCAGAGTTTACAACGAGAAGCCTCACTAACCCACTCTCTAATTTTAGAAACACAGTAATATCATATTTCCCTTTGGCTCTCATTTTTATGGCTTTGCTCTTAATCTGGTTGACTCCTATTCCAGTTTCTCTGACCTATGCTTGGTGTATTTTAAGTAGAGACAGCCCCAAACTTAGGAATGAGTTATGTCCAAAAGCTAACTCATAAGTCATCAACTTGGAACTCAGAGCACGTTTTCCCCACTGAGATAGGGTGACTACATTCCAAGGGCTGCTCATCAACACCTATTTAGGTCATCATTCTGTCACTAACAATACTAAAATCCTAAAACCATACATTTTAAGTATGTTTATCGGAAGATAGGTTTTGAGGCCCCATTTAGGATCCTATTAAATGGGACTACTGCTCAAAAAAAAAAAAAAAACTCTGCCATGAGTGTCTCTGCTAACACCCTTGTGCCCTGGTGGGTGCCATGAGGAATTCTCATAGTAAAGTGCAAGAGTGGGACTGTGATGGTAATTAGTTGTTTCTGTGTCTGGGTCCCTCATAATTCCAAGCACTGGTGACCTTCTCTTCATTTCTCTTTGTGCTGTTTCTGATTTTTGGATGACTTGTTACTACTATATATACCTGGGTCCAATCATTTCACAGACATTTGCTCGGTGGCTACTGTATGTTAGGGATGCAAATCCAAATAAGACATGTCCTGCCCTTGAGAGGCTCACATTGGAGCTGGAGAGAAAATAAGCACAAAGAAGTACTACAGATACTGTGATCCACATTTGTATAAGGTATAGTTCTAACTGGGCCAGTCAAGAAATATTTAATATTTTGCCAGAGTCTTGAGAGAGAGAGTTTGCCAGTTGGATACAGAAGCACAATTTTAGTGGATGCAATGTCAACAAGCACAGAGGTACAGAACCCAACTTGGTGTACTTCCAGCCAACAATTCAACATAACTGCAGCAGAGGGTGTAGGAAGTGTTTTTGGCAATGTACAAGACCTGAGAAAAAAGCAGTAAGCCAGATTACAGGGAGACTGCTATGCTCTCTTAATGAGCTTACACGTTATTTATTCCATAGGTCAAAAAACTACAGTCTGACAGGCCAGATTCAGCCCTTGGCTTATACAGCACACAAGCTAACAATGGTTTTAAAATTTTTAAGGGATGTAAGAAAGGCAAAAAAGAATATCTTACAAAGATTGTGTGTGTCCTCCAAGCCTAATATATATATTACCTAGGCTTTTTCAGAAAAAGTTTGCAGACTCCTGCACTAGGGGGTGGATATTCATTGAATGTTTTTGAACAAGCTAGAAAAAGGTTCAAATTGTATTTTATAAAGATTGATTTCACAACAAATGTGAATTGTTGATTGAAGAGGTATAAGATTGAGCATAGGGCAATATGATTTGGGTAATCGTCTGAGAGCTGATGTGGACCTGAACTAGACGGTATCAATAGGGGTTTGGGCCTGACCTGTACCATAGAGTGCTCCTTCCTTTTTTCATTTTTGTATGCAATTTCATTCACATTTGACATCTATTTTTTCAGAGGCAGGTTCTTTAACACAGGTATAATAAGAGGCAGGCCTCAAGGGTAAGGTACTGTCACCCTCAGCATCATTCATTTCATTCTTAATACTCAATAAGCACAGAAAGATATGGAGAGGATAAGGTCCTAAGAAACATACTGATGTTTTATTTATATTCATGTTCTCTGTTCCAGAATAGCTTTGTATCATATATTAGGCTGTCTAGAAAGTATCCAGCTGTGTATGCCTCTATTTTTTAATATGACCTGGCTTCCGGACAGCTCTTGTATAAAATTGCACTTTCTTCGAGCAAACCATTTTTATTTAAAGATAATAAACATCTTCTGGCTTCTTACATAATCTCTGAAGTTCACCGATCACCTATCACTCCTTTAGACATCCTTTAGATGTGCCTCACGCATCGTGAATCATGCCATCATGAGCCTCAATAGGAAGCTTTCAAAAAATGTTGTTTAGAAATGTCAGTGACTTTTAGTTTCTAAGGTTTTCTTTGCTCAAACATCATTTATCCTCCTTGTTTCATTACATTGGTCATTTTGTTCTTATCCCATAAAAATCTGCTCAGACCGTCTAACTCTGTCTTGGAATAATTATATCTAATTTTTATTCAAGATATTTTCATACATTTTATCTCATTTGGGCTTCACAGCAATGTTAATTCACTTTAAAGATAAGAAATGTAAGAATCTGAAAGGTAAAAAGATTTGCCCACAATCACACTGCTGATTACACAGTAGAAGAGGGGCTAAAATCCATCTCTGACCCCAAAGTGGATAGATTTACCACTGTGCTGCCTCCATAAGGACTGCAGATCCAGATTTTCTCATCAACACCTTGTTTATGATGTTCCCTCACATTCTGAGCTGTGAAGTCTGTTGCTGAGTCACTCTTTGATTTTCAGCTTGGTGCTGCGTACCCTGGTATTAGCCTACATCTTTTTCTGTGTTATAGCTCCATAAAGAACTCTCATAACTACTTAAAGTCACCCTAACCTACCTTTCCATAATTTCTCAAACTTCTTCCCTTCCTGCGCATGAGAAAATGTCAGTTGCTTTACTTGCCTTTGCTGCTTTCCTGTATTACCCTCTTTTAGTCTAT
This sequence comes from Galagoides demidoff, assembly GCA_963574575.1. Lineage (NCBI taxonomy): Eukaryota > Metazoa > Chordata > Mammalia > Primates > Galagidae > Galagoides > Galagoides demidoff. The sequence goes on along the minus strand of CAUYQV010058614.1, from coordinate 23,350 downwards.
GGCAGACTTTTGTCATTTGCATTTGATTTTCCTTATTTCTGTTCTACTTTCCTTATTCTTTTCCTATGTTTTCCATTAGTTTGTTCTAAAATTGAAAGTACATATTTTTCTCTTCAAAGCATTTGGCTTCATTTCTTTCCTTGGGAGCGTTCTTCAAATTATTTTTTCATCTGTACCAATCCTCCAGGACAACTTAAAATGAGAGTTAGGCTTCTCTCCCCTTGACCATTCCCTATTGTTTTCAATGCCTTCTCTTACTTATATGAATTTGCTCATCCTCCATTTACTTCTGCCAAATTTCCAAGCTTTTAAGAAATTAATTTCAGCTATTACCCATGGCATGATCAGAAAAGTGCTATCTTTCATTTTATATGTCGGACCTCTCCTGTCTCTTGCATATAAATCCTGTCAGCCCTACTGGGTTATTTCTTTTTTATGGCAGCATATTGCAAAGTGTTAGCATACTCTTCCAAAGAATCTTCTTTCAAATCTACATTTTTGCACACAGTTTTCTAAGTATTGAGCTTCGTTGGTCAATTTCCAATTATCTCTGGCTCTATTCCCTTTTCTGAGATATAATTGAAATGTCCCTCTACCCCAAAACCACTCTATTTTATGAAAAACGAAGAAAGGACACTGTATCCTTAATTTACAAATCCAAGGTGTTCTCCTCACTAATTGTCATTCTTGATCATGTTTTCCAATTGACATCTCCTATCTTTTATATATTTTCACAATGGTGTTTAATGAAGCCCACTGTTGTAGTCTTTTCTTCCTTTTTAACAAAAAAACTCCAAGTTAGCCAATTGTGAACAATTGGCAAGTATTAGAAGCAAGCAACTGTATACAAAGGACGTGGAGGAAATAAATTATTCATTGGTAACAAGAAATGTTAAATATTTCTTTAAAATAGAAGAATTTGAGCTAGGATTGGCAACATGGGTAAGGTTGTAATAAGCAAAATGTTGTATGGGATATAATCATATTCAAAAAATCAGGAAAAACACACACATTTTAGGACATATAGTGGGTCTATTTTCAGGATGTCTAAATCCTGTTGGTTGAAAGATGGTCTGCAAGTGACAAATATCAGGAAGGATGAAGTGGAAGCATGATTTTGAGCATACTGCTAACCAAAAGAGTTTAGAGTTTATTATACAGTAAAGAGTAGGGCATGGAAGGCATTGGAAGTTCTAAACCAGAAGTAACATAGGGGAAGACTCTCAAATCTTTACTGAAAGAGTGGATGTACTCAAGAGGCTGAGGTAGGAGAATTTCTTAAGCCCAAGAGCTCAAGGGCAGCCTGGGCAATGTCTCTTTAAAAAAAAAAGAGGGACTGGATGAAGATGAGATGAGTCAAAGACAAATGCAAAGTGTTTAATTTGGTTAACTAGGAATGGAGCAGCACTCATATCTAAGGAAGGAAAAGGGGGGGGGCTGCTGGCTTTGGTCAAAGGAAAATGGATTCAGCTTTGGTTATAACTAACATAAGATGTTTGAAAGCCATCCAAGTTGAGACCTTCATCAAGTATATGGTTTAAGAAAGTGCACATACAGATAAATATTGGATGTCAGCCATATGGGGGGAACAGTAAAAGCTATAGAGGTGTGTGAAATCACCATGCCCAAAGTCAGAGGAAAGGGCAGGATGAGTGCCCGTGGACAGTATCTACATTTATGGGGTAGTAAGAGAAAGGAGTTAGGTTAAGGGAAAAAATGTGTTGTATAGGAGTTAGTAGAAGAATCCGGAAACTGAAATATTATTGAAGCCAGAGGAAGAGAGAATTTAAATGAGGAGGAGGGTGATTACCAATGTCAAACGTTTCAGATATACGGAGGAGGATGAATTCCAAGAAACATTCAATGTGACATTTAGAAAGTCATTAGAAACCTTCAAGCAAGAGGTTTCAGTAATCTCAAAGGTACAGACACTAGAGAGGAGGAGTGAGAAAGTGGAGGCCACAAGGTAGAATACTTTCCAGTGAAGTTTGGTGATAAAGGGAAGGCAAGAAATGAGATAGCTCAGGAATTTATCAAGATTAAGGACATTTTGAGAATTGGAGAATCCTCTGTATGATCTAGGCACAAGGAAAGGAACTTGGGAAAATAAATACGTATTTGCATTAGAAAGGGAATCAGAGAGGCAGGGAGGAATGAAAGAAAGGAAAGAAGAAAGGGGATTGGAAACTGTAAGGTCTAATTTGTAGCACAGAAAGCAAAGGTAAACACTGGAGCAAGATCCTGACAAAGCAGAAAGAGGTGGACTTAGCTAACCGTGAACATGCGGTGGTCAGCTATGGCAGGAAAGGAGGGGAGGGTTTCTCCTTTTCCTTCAGAAGCAGAAGGAAAGCGTAAGTCCAGATACAGGAAAGAGTTAATGTTGAAAGGAGAGAAAGAAGCAAACAAATACTCCTCTCTGATGAATCTAAGTTTATATTCCTCCTACTTCTGTGACTAGGGCTCCATCTTCAGGAAGTTTGTAGCATTTATTTTCTTGTGCTTCTCTCCTCCGATTCTGTTTTAGGAACGTCTTACACAGCAACCCCACATTGTCTCCCCCCCTTCACAGAAACCACTAGTTTACCTAAGCTGTTTATTGTTTTCCCTCACTTCTTTTTCTATCCCTACCTAACATTTATTTTTATTTCTCCCCTCAACATAAACTCCTCTTCCATAGATATTACCTTCTGAATCTCTAACTCCTTTTTATGCAGACCCTTCCTGATTAGTGTAAACCCTAGCTACAGATTACTATATTTTTCAAGAGCTTGAACTATGAGATGAAGGGCAAAAAGAACCTTAAACTCATTTGCAAGAGAAGAAAAAAGAGTAGGGAAAAATCTTTTTTATTTCAGAGAAGCGGGGAGGAAATGAAATCCAGACCACAGGTAAAAGGATAATCTTAAGTATAACGAGGGATACTTTTCTGCTGAGGCAAGCAAGAGAAGCAATAATGGGCCAGATGCATGCACATTTGATAGGAAATTTGAACGTTCCAACCTGATGACTTCTATTTCCTGGGGTAGTAAGGAGGTCAAGAATTGAGAATGAAGGTGGAAGTTCATGTAGTAGACAATGGCGGGAGGCTCATGGGAGTTTCACAAGCTATTATGGGAGATGAGGAGAAAGCAATCTAGGAAAACACCAGTTTTTCAGATGGTAAGGGAGTCCAAGTGAAATCGAAAACAAAAATATATAAAAGTGTAAATCCACATAGATGTGAGATTTTTAGTAATACTTAGCAGTCCACGTGTAGAAAAAGATGACCTGAGTAAGATCTACACATAAACTTGAGTTGATTCAGGTAAAATTGAAATAGGAATGGATGCCAGTGTCCCAGAACAACATGTGGTGCTTTAAAAGCTACAATAATTTGCCATAGTGGGAAGCATAGTGGAAGAGTTAAGCAAGGACCCAATAATCGAAGTTCACATATAGCTTTGACAATAGGAATCTGTTGAAGGGTTTTGAACTGAGGAATCAATCCTGTGTTTTGAAAATATCACCGAAGAACATCTGTGAATAGAAGATAAAATAGGAGAAACCAGAGGCAGAGAGGCTATTTAATAGACTATAACAGTATAGATGAGAAGGCTTGAACAAAGGCACAGAAGTGGGCACAGAAAGGGAGAAATGGACCTACAGAGATACTCAGTTGAAAATAGATTTGAGAAAACTTTGTGACTAAATGCAGTTTTAGTTTATTTGAATTGTATTTCTTCCTTACTCCTCTCTGCAGCTAGTAAGTGATCCTTCCTCTAGTAGAAAAAAAGAGAGAAAAATTATATTTATATTTTTTGGGACTAATTATATCCAAAACTCATAAACTTTCTTGAAAGTTGATCAGTAAAATGGAAATATCATGGACTTTGGAGCTCCAGGTTGTAGGCCTTATTCCTTCACTTACTATCCGCATGATTTGGCATAGTTAACCTCACTGAGCCTCAATTCATTACTCTATAAAATGACAATTATGTCTTTTTTCCAGAACTATTGTGAGGTTTAAATGTGATACTGAAAATACACAGAGAAGGTAGATTGTTTGCATGCTCCCTGGTACATAGTAGATGCTCAAATGGTAGCTAGTTATGTGTTCATTGTTTTGGTCACTGTTAGTATATTTGTTATTATTTCAGTGTTTATGGAGTACTTTGTCAGGTTCTGCTGTCCCCTCCAGGGCTGGTTTCATAGTGTCTCAACCTATCCCTCCCTTTTCTTCACTGAACTTATACCAAGTCATGCTGCAGATAAATCACTTCCTAAACATTGCCAAATAAGCCACATGGGGTGCAGAGCCCTCCCTGACTCCAGTCCCACCACTCAGCCAGCTGGTTCTAAGGTCACTGCCATGGCAGCAGCTGTCCCGCAAATCAGACCACATTTGGCTGGACAGTGAAACCATAATACACAAAGGGGCTTCTCTGATCATTTGCTTAACTGTTGCCATCTCAGGTTATATCTGCCTCGTGCCATTATATATGTCATGTATGACCATTCATATTCTCCCGGTCCTACCTCACATGCAACTACTTGAAAATATGCCAATTAGATGAAGCCCCTCAAATCTCATCACTGAAGGAGATGCTCCAAGAGCAAAATCTTAGCAGCCAAGGCCCCTCTACTATAACATGGGCAGCTGTCCTTGAAGTTGATATATGCCAATTGTATGACTGCCTACAGAGACCATCCTTCGAATAACCTCAGGTAGGTGATTGTACCTCTAATTATGCCCTGTAAATGGCAGAAAGCATGCCGTATAGTGGCTTTCCTTGAATATACAAGTACGGACTTAGTGAAAATACTTCACTCTCTCTCTTTTTTTTTTTTAATAAACCCAGCATGGTCACCATAACAGAGGCAGCATGTTTGGGGCTCGCTACTCAAAAATCTACTAAATTATTTCTTTAAAGGATCATTTTCCCAGAAATGGAAAAGGCTCAACTTTGAGTGATAAACTAAGCTGGAGGAATAAAAATTTGTGCATGAAAGCAGATCAAAATGTTGGGGATTTTCTAGAATTTCCTTTCAGCATCAGTCCTACAGCCCTAAATTAATAAGAGCTCCATTAGTATCTTATTGAATTTGCTTTACAATGTTCTCAAACTCAGATGCTCTAGAATGTTCCTTTGCCCAAGCTTGAACTAGGCTCAGTGGCATTCTCCATGCTCATGTTTTCCTCATTACACTGGGGAACCAGTTTCAATTTTCTAGAATTGTACCAAAATGGGATATTGAGAAGCAGTGAGAAAAGTGGTTTACCAAGTACTGGTCCTAACCTCTCACTCTTTCAAAATCCAAAAGGCCGCTTCTATGGATGAAAAGGTCACATGATGGAGACTTTTACAAAGTGTGAAGAATCTGATTGGTTATGAAAGGAGCAAAGCATTTTAAGCAATGGATTAGGAATTCACAGTTGGGTAAAAGCAGATTGACCCCCTGTTAACCTGAAGACTTCAAGGACACTCTGGCAGCAGCACCCATGCATGTTACTATTGGAAAGGCAGCTGAATGTTTATGGGATGTAATGTGACAAATGAAATCTTCCACTAATTTTAATATATCTCTGTAAACAAACAAACAAAATTCCACAAGGCTACTCTTAGGGGGAAAGGACAGAGAGCCATGGCAAGGAATGTGTCCACTGTGGTCCTAAGAAAGTTTGTGCCACTCCTTCCCCCACTGCCTTCACTGCCTTCAGTGTTTTCTTGCCTTTAGAAGACATCAGGCCTAGACTATCATTGCCTAACAATTTTCCAGCATAAGTTATTTTCATTTCTTCTCCTGCTGCTGCACGAGGCAAAGCACCTGAGCACAGTGATTAATTTTAAGCATTTATGCGCATTACTGAACAATCTAGCGCAGCCTTGTGGCTGTGTTTCCCAATTAAATCGGCCTTCTGGCTTTTCTAGTATCCACACGTATGTTTGTGCATATGTTTGTATGTGTCTCTGTGTAAATAGTAATAACAAGCAAAAGCAAGGAAGTTTCCTACAGAAACTGAAACAGTGAGCTTCTACTAAGTGTACCTCTCCTCTCTCACTTTGGGCTGAGTCATGTGCCCCTCCCATGTGCTGAAGTTAGATAACCATTATTGTCTGTGAAATCACATAGCATTTCCACTTCAGGATAATCAAGCATTTGCTAGCATTTTCTTAAAACATTTGCTTGAGGAGCTGGATCCCAGAAATTTAACTGTCTGTATACTGAAATATTATTTCTGATGGCAGACATGAAATTGGTTATTCTAATGGTAGAACTAGATGGAACCAACTGGAGAAGGTGGGGTGAGAACTCACATTGAAGTTTGAGTGAATATATCATATAAACCTAATTTTTGTTTCATTTCCAAGAGATCGTATAGAATGTTATTCAAGAAATACTAGAATATAGCAGTAACCCTGAATAAATCTAAAGGTATGACACCATAATTAAAATGGGAAAGTCTGCTTTCATCATTAGTCTTGAATAGAAGAAGAAGTGACCCTATGTCTCCCTCAAAGTCCAAATTGAAAAATAACTCAGTCACCCAGAACTGGTCCACAAAACCAGGGATGAAGGAGTGCCATGTGTCTGTCCTACATCATCTTTGTTCAAATTCTAGTGGTTGGATAGGTATACCCAGCATGAAATGTTGAAAGGCAGGCAGATAGATGAACCTCCTCCACAGCTTTTTATTGGTCTATCCCTTCCTTTCTAAAGAACAGAGCTGGGAAAATAGCTAAAAATAAAATACATTGAACAAAGGGCCACAAGTTACAATTGTGTAAAGACCTCGAATCAGATAAGGCCAAGTACTGGCTGGCAACAAAGTGAGAGAATGAAAATATGAGCAGCTTAAGGTGGCCCTCTCCTTACACTTCAGGGTAAGGTGTCTGTGTACTGGGTTGTCATAGAAAATGGAGAAAAAGGAAGTAAACAATTATAATTTAGGTGTGTAAAATGTGATAAAGGTAAAGGCAAGATTCTATGGGATAATACTAACACCTGACACAGCTTTGGAGGATAAGAATAATCAGGGAGAGCCTCTTGTAAGATATATCTGAAATGAGCTGTGAAAGATGATTAGGATTTCTCCTGATAAAGAAGTCACAGGAAGCATTACACATGGAGAGAAGAGAATTCGTCCAGAGGCATAAGGACATGAAAGGGGAGAAGCACGTGCAAAGTGCAAGGAGCTCTGTTTCGCTGGACTACAGTGTCTAAGAGGGTGGTGAGGAGATGGCAAGATAGGGAGGAGAGTGAATGGAAGGGTAACTTGCTGGAGCACTGAGCAGGAGCCACATCCTGAAACTCCTTCTACAGCACTATACTGTAAGCTCCATATATGTTGTGACTCTAAGCGTCACAAGATCAGAGACTATGTATGTATGTTTATTCATGGGTTCATCCTCAATTTCTCTAACGTGGTACATGGCACAAAATGGACACTTCAAAAGCAGCATGAATGAATCCTATGTGAAGACATTCAAATGTTATTCTGATGGCTAGTAAAATCCATTTAAATGAGTTTCAAACAGAAAAACGACAAGGTCAGATTTTGATTTTACATAATCTCTGGTTGCTGGGTGGAGAATAAATTGAAAGAATCAACACTGGATTTAGGGAGAGGTCTGTAAAGCTATTGCAGTAGTCCAGGTAAGAAAACATGGTGGCCAGGAATGGGGAATTAGGAAAGTTAGGTAAATTCAACATATTCTGGAAATGGAATTAACAGGACAGCATAATTGATTAAGACAATGGAAAGAAAGTGTCAAGGATGGTGCTAACAAAGTATAGGTGTTAGGTGTCAATAGTGCCATCAAAGTAGTACTATTTACTGAAATAGGGAATATTGGAAAATTAGCAGGTTTGCAAGGCAGAAAAAGGGTATCATCAGTAGAACTATGGCATGGGTTGCATGTGGGATTGTGGATGACAAGGAAAATAAAGAAAATATTAGTTCCATTTGGGAAATTTTGAGTTTAAGGCATTTGAAGGATATTAGGGTGGCTATATATCCAGTATCCAGTTGAATATATGTGCAAGGCCCCAAAGAAAAACTGGGAAATATAAATTTGGGAGCTCTATGTAGATAGTAGTTGAAAGTATACATCCCTTTTGGTTAGGGTCTGTAGACTTCTCTTATGCCCACAGTCCAGTGGGCTCACATCACAGCCTGAATTCCTAATGAGTATTTAATCTTCTCCCTAATATCCACCAACTCAGTCCAGGCCCCAGCTACACAATCTAATAAATCCCTCAGGGACTGGGCAAACGTCTCTTCATCCTCAAGTTACCACTGCTTGGAGCCACAGCTTTCAACTTGTAACAGTGCACGGGTGCCCTCTAGTGTTCATCATGATACATTACAGAGGCACGCAGAGAACTGAGATGTGGACCTTTGCTTTCAACCAACATCATTGCCCTGTCACTTCTACTGCTGGGGAAATTCACTAGCAACACTCAACCCCATATTTTGGAGAGCTCTGCTTCATATTCTAGCAGAGAGCGAGGAGAGTCAGGCCAGCCCTACTCTCTTAAGGCAATATATTTTTTCTGTTATCAGCTAGACTATAATGCCATCCAGTTGAATGGAAAGACGATGCTTTGCAGTCTGGGTTCTCAATAAACCTTAGGGGAAAGCTACTAAATGGACTGATCAGAGTCCTATTATTATTTCAAAAATAATAATCCTCAGGGTTTGAATACAGACGTGTCTGCAAAACTAGAGAAATAGAAGAACCAATGCCGTAGGACTCCTGGATTCACTAGACTCTGTATACATACTAAAACAGGATTAATCACTCTGTCCACGAGTACCACCCTCATCACAGGAGACTCTTTGCACACTCACCAAGATGTCAGAGTGGGTGTGGAAGGGTCATATTTTACCCTTACCTTCACAGGATAGTAGGAAAGGAATTTTATAATAAAGAATTCTGGGTGGTACACTCTGCTCTTTATAGTGGTGACAAGACCACAAGATTATCCTGTTTTAAAAGAATATTCTTTTACATATACCAACTTAAGAGGAATATAGATAAGTGAATTGACATTCTCATGAGCTAAAATGCAGAAAAAGTATTGTAAGTTTGTTACTGTTTATACCCATTCCCTTTACAGATGGAGATCCAAGTACCTCTCTATATACTAAGAAAACCTGTGTTTTCACCTTATTTTGGAATTCTGCCTTAAGTTCTAGCTATTCCCACTATGATCCTATACCATCTGTCACATCCTTACCTGATATTCCAAACAAGTTTGCCACTTACCCAAAAGCATTTCCAAAACTGAGGACAGAACTGAACGTGAGTGTGATTAACCTGGGATCTGGAGGCCATGGTTCTATCAAACACTTTAATTGTTTCTCTAAGCCTAAGACCAAGTCCTTCCAACAATATATAGATAACAACTTGTGGCAAAGCATATCACACTCATATATATATATGAGAGAGAAAGAGAGAGAGAGAGAGAAGAATTCTATTTATTCCAGGCATTACCTCAGCCTAACACAGTAAGATTCCAACCACACCTATTGATTCAGGATCTCCCCAATTATCTTAGCCATGGGTCCTCAAACTTTTTAAACAGGGGGCCAGTTCACTGTCCCTCAGACCATTGGAGGGCCGGACTGGGGGCCCCAGGATGAGTTGGCTGCTAAACAGGACAGGCAGCGGCGGCAAAAACACCCAGCGGGCCAAATGTCCTGGGCAGGCCCCATGTGGCCTGTGGGCTGTAGTTTGAGGACGCCTGATCTTGACAAACCATAGCTTAAAAAAAAAAAAACTTTGTGAAGTACAGTTTTCATATAATAAAATTCTCCCATTCTGAATGTAGTTTATGATGAGTTATGACAAGTTTATATACCCTCTAGAAGTAGCAACTATTACAGTCAAAATATAAAACATATTCATCATCCCCCTCAAAAAATTTACTTGTGCCCATCCCAGTCAACCAGCCCCTCATTCTACGCTTCAGGAAACCACTAAGTCTGTTTCTGTTACCTAGAATAAAATTGTCATTCCTGAACTTTCATATAAATTAAAGCATATGCTATGTACTCTTTAGTGTCTCTTTTCTTTAATTGAACATACTATTCTTGAATGTCATTCATGTTCTTCCATATAGCAGTAGTTTATTACTTTGTATTTCTAAGTAGTATTCAATTTTATGGATATACCACCTTTTTGTTCTTTCAGCCATTAACTGAATTTCAGGTTATTTCTAGGTTTTGGTTATTTTCAGCAAGTCTGCTATATACATTCATGGAGAACTTTTGTAAGGACATATGTTTTCTTTTCTACTGGGTAAATACCTAGGAGTTTAAATGCTGGGGCATAAGACAAATGTATGTTATTTTGTAAGAAACTAACAAACTATCTAAAGTCACTGTACCCATTTTACATGCCCATCACAATGCAAAATGATCTGGCAGAGAAAACAGACAGATACCTATGCATGCTGATGTCAGACTGAAAGTTAGGTATACCCAGAAACAATAACGAAAAGTGCAGAAAAATAGACTGAACCTCATTTAGGGAAGGGTTATTGCAGTAACTTCAAATACTGCACCTAAAAAATTTTATATTTAGTGATCACTCAGGATATTGATTAAAGTCTACACAGACTCTTGAAGGATCAATATTAACTATGGCATCCTCCAATATTATAGTATCTGGAAAATCTATAGTCAGAACAAAAAAATACCTTTGGTAATTTGAAGAAACAATACACCCTCCACTACATCTATATGTGTCTCTAGGATTTCATAACATTAGAATTTATTTTTAACTTGCTCTGTTTCCACTGCCGTAACATCAACCTTGTGATTATGTAATTATTCACTAAAAATGGCGCCTTTCATGTTGGTGCTCCTTCTCAACCCATTTGAAATGTTATAGTACTGTAATTTAAATTAGTGAGCTATTTTGTTTCCAGAATCTTTGACATTTCCATCTCTGACACCAAATTTGAAGAGTACTATTGAAGGCCCTTCATAACTTCCTCTACTGTATGTACATGGGTAAATGGAACAAACACTATCAATTTATAAGGAACACATCTAAATGTTCTACCTACAGATAATTCAAAAATTCAACCTACTTTGAATAGTTTAAAATATAAAACATTCTTTCACATGAAACACCTCTTTAAAATAAACAATGATCATACTGGAAAAAAATTTTCAGAAAAATAGAAATAGAACCTTCCTTAACTTGATAAACAGCACCTCTAAAAATATAGCTGATATTATTCTTTATATTGGAAGACTGAATGATTTGTTCATGAGAATGAGATCCAGGCAGGGATGTGTATTCTTGCCACATTTATTGAACATGGTGTTGGAGGTTTTAGCTAGCAAAATAAGGCTAATACTGGGAAATAAAAGAAATAAAGCAGTCCCGATTTGAAGATAACACAGTTGTCTACATAGAAAATGACAAATAATCCATAACATTCTTCTAGAACTAATAAGTGAGTTCAGTAAGTTATAAAACATAATATTGACATATAAAAATCAATTATATTTCTATATACCAGCAAAGAACAGGTGGATACCAAAGTTAAATAACATAAGGCCATTTATAATTGCTCAGAAAGTGAAATACTTAGGTGTAAATCTAAGAGAACATGGTGATGAAAGAAATAAAAAATTAAAATAAACAGAGAGACATAGTAGCTCATGGATTGAAAGACCTAAAAGAGAAATATGTTACTCCTGCCCAAATTGATGCACATATTTAGTACAATGCTTATTAAAATCCAAGCAAAAAATTTTATAGATGTATTTACAATAAAAATCTATAATGATAGGTAAATAGATAGATGATAGATGATTGATAGATGGATATAAAGATATACAAATAATAGACCTACAAAATTCTTGCCCAGATTTTGGTAGGAATCATTGGGAAATTTATATGAAAAGTCAAAGGAACTAGAATAGTTTAAAACAATTGTGAAAAAGTAGAAAGTGGGTAGAGTCCAATTTCAAGTTTAATAATATAACTGCAGTAATCAGTGTTGTGCAATATTGACATAGTAACAGACACATAGATCAATGGACCAGCACACAAAACCCTGATATAGACACAAACATATGACCATTGATTTTTGACAAAGGTTGAGAAGCAATTCAGTGATGGTTGAATAATACTCCAGAGTGTACATATACCACAGCTTACCAATCCATTCCTGTGTAGTTGAACATCTTTAAGGGAATTCATGAAAAAGTCTATGGGAAAACAGTAGCCTGAGAGAGAGTGTGTGTGCACTCCAGTGAGTGTACTCATGGTGAGACTCAGAACCAACCATCTCTGGGTGCTGGTGAATCCCACCACCTTTGATATTTCTTTAATATGTAACATTAAAATGTCTGGACCTTCATCCCACATACATGGGAAAACCTGCATCCTCCCTGTTCCTGGCATTTCTGGAGATTCTTAGAGGAGCACATTTCCCTAGTTTCATCTTATTCCAATATCCTATTTGTGCTGAGTTTTGACCTTCTGTCCTTTTATAATTGTCTCTTCTTGCAACCTTGCCTTGAACGCAGTTGTCATCGTTTTGGCCTCGCTTCCCCACAGAACACAAGACTGTCACAAATGGCAGGCTGGGGCTGAAGGTGGAGGCCCAGCAGATGCCTCGAGGCAACAGGAGATGTTTTTGTTCTTAAACAATCCCCATGTGGGCCACTTATGCAACCTTCTCATGGGCCAGCCCTACTCCAACCCCTCATCTCTCCCATGTTTCTTTTTTTTTGAGACGGAGCTTCAAGCTGTCCCCCTGGGTAGAGTGCCATGGCATCACAGCTCATAGCAACCTCCAACTCCTGGGCTCCAGCGAGTCTCCTGCCTCCGCCTCCCAAGTAGCTGGGACCACAGGCGCCCGCCACAATGCCCGGCCATTTTTTGGTTGCAGCCATCATTGTTGTTTGGCGGGCTGGGCTGGGGATTCGAACCCGCCACCTTGGGTGTACATGGCTGGCGCCTTAGCCGATTGAGCCACAGGTGCCGAGCCATCTCTCCCATGTTTCCATGCACCACTCCCTCTTCTCCAGAGACTGCCCAGAAAGATCTCAAAATCTTGCTTCCTGATTATTAAAATCAAGTCAGCTCCCTTCACATCCCCTCTGGTACCCAAGAGTCGTGAAGCCCATTGCAATGCCTTATGAAACAACAAACTCAACCATGATGGGCAACACACACTCATTACATCCAGATACGTGCAAATCTATTGAAGTTAAAGGCTTATTTGGTTTTGAATCATGTTAAATTACTGGGGAAGGCTCCCTTACCCTAATATGAAATATACTGCCCAATCTTTAAAACCAGAAACATATAGTCAGGTTTTCTAAAGGTGTGTTTCTAGTGGTGGTTTTTTTTTCACTTTTTGTTATTACAGATATTTAATAAATGTTCTTAACTCAGAAACTTATTTTTTAAATATGTGGCATTTGTACAAACCGAGAATGCTGAAAGAATTTTCTGAGCAAGAAAGTTACGTGCTCAGGCTCCCAGGACTCCTCAGCACAGCACTGATTACTGTTGGTGGTGGTGTTCACTGGCCAGCCCAGCCTGGCCCAGCTACACCTCTAGTATGAAGTTACATGTAAACCACAGGGGCAACTTCATCATGCCTGAAGAAAAATCCCTTAAACTGACAGCTTTGCCTGAGTCTACAAGTCTTCAGCTACATTATTTGGAGGTACATTTGGTTGGCCTGATTCTTTCCAGGCAAAAAATGAGAGCCACCAGACAGAACAACATGCCCCAGTAGCACACATACAAGTGAAGGCCAGCACAGATGGCCCGGCTTCTCTGCATCTGTTCTTGTATTGTCCTGAGTAGATATTTTAGAGGAAGGATGAGAAAAGTCCACTAAAGTTGATTCTCTATTGAATGACAGGGGTCCAGCAGGAGAGATCTAACAGGTGATTAGCAATTTTTTCCACTGGACCGTGGTTATGTTAGTACAACAGGGCATTAAAAGTCCCTAGAGGCAATACTTCCAGGTTCCATATTGGGAATCTTATTCCTAAAAAATAATCGTTTTCAAAGTCCATGCTCCGAATCTTAGGTGGACTATAACACTCTTTTTCGTTAGGAGTTTTCAAAACTTCACTCCTTCCAATGTTTGAGGTGTGAATTGCTGATGTCATCAGCCTGATGTCCACGCGAGGTCTTGTCTCTTTTCAATATTCCAGTCCTCTATTGCTCTCCCATTTGTCCTTGTTAGTGACTATCCAATTTCATTTGTTCTCTACTTCTACCTCTTTGCCACCCCCAGTGAAAGGGGTCAGGAGCCTCAAACTTACAGAACCCAAAGGAGCCAGTCTTTCCCTCTCTCTCAGCCAGGGCTGCTCCCTGCTGGGGCTTGCTGGTATGTACAGCTTTTGCATTCCTGCTCACACATTGCTCCCAATGCTGCCCCATCTAACTGGACGTCAGGGTCAAGAGGGACAGTCCAGACTCAAATACACACCAGACCAGAATAAACTTGGCCTCCTGTTTTTCTTCACGAGAGTTCCCCGAAGGGCCTCTGGGGTTGTTTTGGCCAGTGAACTTTAGCTGAGACTACCTGAGCCCATCAGAAAAGCTCTAATTGGAAAGGAAAGGGGTGATGTCTTTGCCTCCGAGGGAACTCCCTTACTCCCTAGCGTATTTCTGCCCTTCTGTCCATACCACCTGACCTGCTTATTCAGGAAGATGGGAAACAGCACAGGGGCTGTAGCTTCGTTTTTCACCTGAGGCTGCATCCCCCCTCCCTTTTTTTGGAGTCAGAGTCACCCTGGGTAGAGTGCTGTGGCATCATCACAGCTCACAGCAACCTCAGACTCTTAGACTCAGCAACCTTCTTCCCTCAGCTCACAGGCCTGTACCACTCACTACACATAGCTAGGGCTCTTACTCAGGCTGGTCCTGAACTCCTGACTCAAGCAACCCACCCACCTGGGCCTCCCAGAGTGCTAGGATTACAGGCATGAGTCACCCCGACCAGCCAGTGTCTACCCTTTAAAGAAAACAAGAAAAACAAGCAAACCCAAGACCAGTGAGTGTCTGTTTGCATTTGCGTATCTGAGAAATACTTTCCGAGGACTCTGCCCTGACAAAGAAGATATGCCTCTCAGGGGTAGCTCTCAAGAAGCACCATGCCAGTTCTCTCTCTCTCTCTCTCTAAACAATACATACTCATAGAATTTACCAATTAAATTCTCTCTTATCATATTACACTTTAAACTAAACACATATTTGTAAATGGATTTTCCCCTTAAAGTCTTTATTACTGCTCTCCTCCTTCCCATAGGACCAACTACTGCCCACATCAGAGCTTTGGGTGAGAAATTCTTAGTACAGCAAATTTTAGATTCAAATACAAATGTTAATGTGTGCGAGACATAACGTATGTGTCTGGCACTTCTAAAACTTTGTAAATTTTGTCAATTTCCTCCCCAATCTGTTCCTTCAGGTGCAGTCATCTGTTATTCTGTTGACCCAATGCCCTTTACTCCTTCTTCTTGCGACAAGACTTTGAACCACAGCCACAGGAAAGGCCTCAAGCCCCGGGCCCCAGGCTGGGCGGGTCCTCATACTCTACCTGCCCTCCCACCTCTGTGATTGGACTATGGATGGAGAAAGACAGGTGATAAGCCAATCAGAATCCCTTACCAAGGTTTTTCTAAATGGAATCGGAGATGATGACCCATTTCTCTCCAGGGACGTGGTTGACAAGATTGTCAGCAGAGAGCCGCCATAAGCCTTGGCTGCAGCTCCTCAGAAAAAGCTGATGATCCGTAGGAGAGAGTGGAGCCCACTTCTCCGAAAGGTTAGCACGAGAGGACAGCCTTGATGGCATGGAGTCCCTAGTTTTATTCATCTAAGATTCACTTGTGCCCTCTTTGGCCTAAACTCGTTTTACTTGCATTTCTATCGCTCACAACGAAAAGAGTCTTGGCTAATACAGAAGCTGCTTCCAGTCTCTGACATCCCCAGATCTACTCCCAACGCTGGGATGGTCAGATATTTTTTCCATTCTGTCAGCCACACCAAATGTCCCAATTTCTGTGCCAATACATCCCAGTTTCTGTTTAGGCTTGTTCAACCTGGGTTTCTGGAACTTGCTCTTTGACATTTCTGGATTCATTTCCTCTTATTCCATTTCTCCATGGATCAGTGGCCCTTAGGAAGAAAATGCATTTCTGCTCTCCTCCTTTAGAGACGTGTGACCTATTTGGGTCCACGAATATGGTCAGAAGAGAACAAGAAAGTCCTCTCTTTCAGGTCAGCAGGAAAGAGGGGAATGTCAGCAGCACATGGGTAGGAAGGGGCATCTGTCCTGTGCACTGCTGAGCTCAGAGCCTCACTGTGCATTTTACCCAGACACTGAGAACTAAGTGCTTGTTGAAGGAGTGATTAGGTGCAGAATTACTAAAGGGGAAGGGCACCTTAACCCTCCAGAGTGACTCGGCTCTCTTTTATGTTCCAGTTGCATGGTTGACATTCCAGTCCTTACCCCTGGTACAGCAGTTCCCCTTTTCATATATTAACCTCTCACAAGGCCATGAGCAGCCCCAGGGCAAAGGACCACTTCTACTTTGTCCCCCAAAGGGGCACATATAGGACACAGTGGCAAATAGCCAGTGTTAGATACGTAATTGAGTGTCAGATGAATGAACACAGTCTGAATTACAGATTGTTTAAAAGGCATTTTTATTATTTTCAAAACCATAACTTTCTAAGTGAACACACTGCAGCCCTGTGAGAGTCATTTATGATAAACTTAAGCTATTTACACACAACAGAAAAGCCAAATATTTAGCTCCTCCACCCCCATCATCTTATTTGTGGTTTTCATTTGTTTAACAAGTACTTTCTCCACAGCCTGCTCTGGCTCTAGTCAGATTTTAAAAGATGACACATTCCCAGTGGACCCCAGTGACTCACGTTGGTCCGGCAGGTGGGTCACTTGCCTGTGGACTCTCAGGGAGCAATGCAGGACAGGGATGGCCGTGCTTTAGAGAATGAGCCTCCACCACTTTCTTCTGAGATGATTAGAAGGCAGAGCCTGGAAACATTTCTCATTGAAATTATTTATAACTTCCTCATCCTTCATAGAAAGGTCAATATTATTTACCTAGAATCACAATTATTTACTCTCATGTCTGAAATGATCAGAGTCTTGGAAGCCATTTAAATCAGTCTCTCAGTTACTTATCATCTTGAATTGGGCAGAAAGTAATTGAGTAGGTTCTTCTCTATTCTACTGTTAGTGACTGCAACTCACAACAAGGAGCCAAGCGCGTTCTGAATCTAGAAGACTGAGTTTTAGTTCACCCTCACACCTGCTGGGTTTTGTTCTGATGAGGCACCGCAGCCGAGTGTCCACACACCAGGCTAATGGCGCCCTCTGGTGTTCAGCTGGCGACATGAGCTGTTTTAATCTGTTTACTAAGGTATCTGAAATAATTTCCCCTTCACCTCAGAGTGGCTGAGCTTGCAACCAACACACCACAGGAACTGGTCCTGAGGGTGGAGGGTGTGGGTGTCATCGGGGAAATTGCCCATCTCAGAACGGGCCCAGGTATCTGAACAATGGGCACATCCATGACAAACCCAGTAAAGAGAACAGAACCTCTCTCCATTTTTTAATAAAAATTGTGACTCCTGAGCTCTCATAGTGCAAGGAATGAAGAGGGACCCACAACAAGTAAGTAACTCACAGTGAACTTCTCACCAATGTCAGAAAAGGGGACCCAGATCGGGTTTTCATTTAGAAAAGCAATCCAAGGCTTTTTTGACCTGTGCTGTGGAGCAATTCATACCTGTTAGATGTACTTATTGATTTTCTCTGTTCCACTCCATTCCATAAAGGCTTTGAAGCGTATAAAAAAATCCATACAATACAAATAAACTCTAATGAGCAGCTATATTTGGGGGGCTGTCTGCTACCTGAACTTCTCCCACGTTAGGGGAATTCTCTGCTGTTTGAGTGGATGAAAGGAAGGCTGTCTGTCCTGTAGATGCTTCCAAGGGCACCTACTCACTTTGCCTGTGCCTGGTTTTAGCCAACTGGATGTTCCTACTGGGGACTCTGCATTTGCAGTGGCAGAGACCCATGTTCAAAGGCTGTGGTTGCAGCAGCCTCCCCAAGTAGTTCCTGTGATTTAACAAGGTTGTAGTACTGATTGTTCAGCCTCCTTCGTATCTGCCCATTTCCTGAGCCAAGATTTTTATCTTCCCAGAGATTAATTATGGTGAAGATAAATATAGATCATGAAACACAAGCAAAGGAAAAGCAGAAATGCAGGCCATTTAAGCTGACAACACTGTAATATATGAATTAAATATTTGACCCTGAGCTTCCTGTCAGCCAAAGTGAAAAGGGAAACATGGCCTGTCACTCAACTCTTGAAAACAAAAATACACACCAGTTTTCCAAATAAAATAAATTTTGCTAAGGGCTAAACTTTCAAAGGAATTTCTCACACTCAAGTTTCTCATAATGGCTCCTAAGTCTGTAAAATACTTTCTCCCTAATTATTCTTAAGGTAAATGATTCTTAAGATGGTTTCTTATACTACCTTAGGACAAAAAATAAAGCTAAGGACAGAACAAAAACGTCTGTCAGTTTAAGCTACTCTCTGAAAGGAACACATTTTTATAGTTTTCCTGATGGTGTAGCATTGGGATATTTAGAAAAATGAGGGACTATGCCTTTGTAAATATATTCCACCAAGGATGAGTTTGTATAAGAGTTGAATAATACATAGCTTGCAGTTATTGTTTATTATAGGAAGCCTACAGAACTCTGAATTATTAGAAATAAGACAAGAAAATTGGTAAAACTGGCACCCTTTCCAGTAAAATAATACTAATAGCAACTACATTAAGTTTTAGGTGCTGAATATACAGGTGCTTTTAAATGCATTTTCCATTTATTGAATGTGCCAATCATGGAGTGTATGTTGATGTGTATGTTCTTGTGGCACTTACACTCCAAGGAGAGCGGTAGGCCAACTGATCACTGTCATTACTGACATCAGCATCATTGTCTCCACCCTCATTTATCTAACTTCTTGACCCATACTTTCCCCTAACTACATATTTTGGCATAGTAGAAAAGTCATTTGGCTGGGGATTGGGCACTAAGGGCTTTTTGGGTTTGGTTTTGTATTTTAGATTCCATCACTAACTAGCTGTGTGATCTGAACTAACATAACAATTATTAATATTACTGATGATGATGATGATAACAGCCACACTTATTACACCCTTACTATGTGCCAGAAATTGTGCTAAGAGCTTTGCATACATCAGTTCACTTAATCCTCACCCAATAAAGCAAGCATTCATTTACAGAAGAAACTGAGGTATTTAGAGAAGTAAAGTTAATTGTCCAAGATCACAGAGTAAGAAACAGGTGCAAGATCCCAACTCAAGATGTCAGACCTAGAAGACCAGGTTCTTAACTATACTTTAATACCACCTCCCTTGATAAGTGGTCCCAATTACAGAACTGATAGAGAATACAAAATTCCTGTCCAAGATTGCCCTGGACAAAGCTCACAGTTCAACCAGGATGCTATACTGCCATGCCATACACACAAAGTTTGACTTCTCTCCTTGACAAAAGGCTGACCTATTTCCTTATCCAAAAGAAATATATATGACAAGGAAAAAAATTTCATGGCTAGAGGAATTTAAACAATCTGCTCCAGTGAAAAGGGTATCCACATTGAACTGCAATTCAAGGGTCAAGCAAGTAAGTTCTCCACTTAAATGTTCAAGAGATTTCCATGTGTAAGAAGAAAAACACAACTCATAGGTAAGATTTAAGACCAGAAACTGCAGCTTTGCAGGCTGGTAAATTTTTCTCGCACTATATTCCATATGGCAATAGCAAATGGAGTTTCTGATTTCTTTCATTTCTGTAGAGACCATAAAAAGTATGTACTTGCAAAAATCAATATGTTTCCTTTTCTGCCATTTCGCATGATAGATAAACACAACTCCCAGCCTTACAATGGAGATTACATTGTACTTTTAGATCAGCCTACAAATATGTACCTGGAAATGTCTAAATTCAACAGGCAGTTTAATTTCAAAGTGTTCTGGTGTCCCAGGCCAGAATCTCATGGGAATGCACATTCAGATGGTTCCTGGGAAGCTTCGAGGACATCCAAGGCAAGGTCTGAATTTGATTAGAGCAATATATTCCACAAGAAATGTTTTGCATGGTCTTCCTGGAGGAGACTGTCATCACTCCAGGATGAGACCTGCAAGCCCACAGTAACTCACACCTGACAACAGGACCTGGTACAGGCTGGCTGAGAGGCCTGCGGTCATCCCAGTGGAATGTGGCCAAGCCATTGGTATCTCTTTTTTGCAACTCGCTGAAGAAAGCACCTTCAAAGACTGTATGCCCATGGAAATTTCACTATAGCCTTGTTCTGAACAGGTGAGAGAGAGAAGAGACCTCTTAGGAGGGGGTACCTCTGAGCTTTATATTCTCAGGGCCATTGTTAATGTGAAAAATGTGAGAGGTGGGGCAAGCAAGGAAGGGGATAGAAGGGAAAAAATAGAGGAGGGGAATGGACAACACAGAAGGAGCTGGAGAGAAACATGTTTAATTTTGAGGTGCTTCATTTCATCATCAGGTGGAAAAGTTGCCTAAAGTAAGGAAAGAGAAATGGTCAAGTTGCACTTCATTAAGGGCAAGAATTGAACTTGGGCTCCGTTATTTATTCATAGATTCATTCCACATTCAACTCACAATGAGTTCCTAGTTTGGAGATACTGGAGATATAGTAGTAAAAAAAAGGCCCCATCTTATGAAGTTTATAGTCTAATGAAAGAGACAGAAAAATCAACAAAATAACCCAAAGGACATAGCACAATATCAAGAGGTGGTAAATATCATAATTTAAAACAAAAATAGAGTAAGGGGTTGAGAACGCCGGGGGCTAGCAGGGTGTGTAGTCTGAGGACAAATTTTGAGAGAGCCTCAATCAAACGACTGAGTGAGTTGTGCTCTGGCAGAAAGAGCTGCTCAAGGGGAGGGCACCATGAGCCCCACCACACACATTGAGATGGAAGTGTGCTTGGCTTGTTGAGGAAAAGGAAGAAATATGAAATAAATCACTCCAGTCAGGACCTGACCTCATCAAAGCCATGTCGCCTGATCTAGCATAAGGCCCCACTTCCAACTTCTTGTTGTATACCATCAGTTCTATACCACTACGTTGTCCACTAATTATATAAGGATGATTCAATGTCACAGAAATATGACTGACTTTTAAATAGGTGGTTTCTACGGTTTGAATGTATCTCTCAAAAGTTCATGAGCTGGAAACTTATTTCCCATTGTAATGGTATCAAGAGGTGGAGACTTTAAGACGTGATTAGGCCATGAGACTGAGCCCTCAGAAAAGGATTAGTACCAGGCCAGGCATGGTGGCTCTCACTTGTAATCCTAGCACTATGGGAGGCTGGGACAGGTGGATCCCTTGAGCTCAGGAGTTCAAGACCAGCCTGAGCAAGACTGAGACCCCATCTCTACTAAAACTGAAAAACTGAGGCAAGAAAATCACTTGAGCCCAAGACTTTGAGTTTGCTGTAACTCAGCTATAGCACTCTACCAAGGGTGAAAAGTGAGACTCTGTCTCAAAAAATAAAATAAAATAAAATTAGTGCCATTCTCTCAGGAGTGAGTTTCTGATAAAAAGGAAAGTTCCTTTGATTCCTTCTCTCTCTCTGTCTTTCTGCTTTGCATCATGGGAAGGCCGGTCCCAGATGACCAGATGTCAGTGCTATGCCCTTGGATTTCCCAAACTCTAGCATCATGAGCCAAATCAACTTTCATTGTTTACAAATTTCCCAATCTGTTATAGCAAAAGAAAAAGAACAAAGGCAGTAGTAATTGTCAACCTATAGACGTGTACAATCAGAACGTGGCATTGTAACACCACAGATATACTATTTCTATGTTTATGTCTATTTGTGGTGTGTGCAACAATACATGTTGTTTATAGGGTTCAAGTGTGTCACGAGCTAAAAAAAGATAAGGTTGAAAGCACTGTTTTAACCTTTCACCATTAACTAAGATAGACTTCTCACTGGATTAAAGATTTAAACTTAAGACATGAAACTATGAAAATACTAGAAGAAAGTATAGGGAAAACACTTGAAGAAATCGGCTTGGGCAAAAATTTTATGAGGAGGATCCCTCGGGCAATTGAAGCAATCTCAAAAATGTACTTTTGAGACCAGATCAAACTTAAAATTTTCTGCACAGCCAAGAACACAGTAAATAAAGCGGGTAGATAGCCCTCAGAATGGGAGAAGGTATTTGCTGGTTATGTCTCCGACAAAGGTTTAATAACCAGAATCCACAGAGAACTCAAACGTATTAGCAAGAATAAACAAGTGATCCCATCTCAGGGTGGGCAAGGGACTTGAATAGAAATTTCTCTAAAGAAGAGAGGCACATGGCCTACAGATACATGAAAAAAATTCTCTCCATCCTTAATCATCAGAAATGTAAATCAAAACTACTTTGAGGTACCACCTAACCCCAGTAAGATTAGCCCATATCACAAAATCCCAAAACCAGAGATATTGCCGTGGATGTGGAAAAAAGGGAATACTTCTGCACTGCTGGTGGGAATACAAATTAATTCGTTCCTTTTGGAAAGACATCTGGAGAACACTGAGAGAACTAAAAATAGACCTACCATTTGATCCTGCAATTCCTTTATTAGGTACATATCCAGAAGACCAAAAATCGAATTACAACAAAGATATTTGTATCAGAATGTCTATTGCAGCCCAATTCATAATTGCTAGATCATGGAAGAAGCCCAAATGCCCATCGACCCATGAATGGATCAATAAATTATGTATATGTACACCATGGAATACTATGCACCCCTAAAGAAGGATGGAGACTTTACCTCCTTCATGCTTATATGGATGGAATTGGAAAATGTTCTTCTTAGCAAAGTATCTCAAAAATGGAAGAAAAAGTATCCAATGTACACAGCCCTACTTTGAAACTAATTCATAGCTTTTATAAAAATACCATAACCTAATTATGGCCTTAGAATATGGGAAGGGGGTAGGAGGGGGAGGTGAGGGAGTGGATGAGGAGAGGGAGGGAGATTGGTGAGGTCACCTCTATGGTTCATCTTACAAGGGTACAAGTGAATCTTTCTAAAAGCAGAGTATGAACATTTTAACTCAATAACTAGGAAAATGACATGAAGGTTATGTTGACCAGTTTGATGAGAGTATTTCAAAATGTATATGAAAATAGCACACTATACCTCATGATTGCATTAATGTACACAGTTTGCTATAAGAAATAAAAACAA